>JAUUEB010485636.1:0-10916 GCA_032362205.1 Clione limacina | reverse complement strand
GAGGGGTCCAAAAACCCTCAAAAAGGTGTAAGATGATATTTGAACGCTCCCTAACTAGAGGTGTTCTTTCTTTCATTTTATCATTTAAGTACCAAAACAAGTTACGTGGGATGAAAGTTATCAGTTTTCCAAAATATCATGATTTCCTTCTATTATTTTGTAAGGACGATCTAACATCTAGTCTTAGGAGACAGACAATATACTTAGTTAATATGTGTAAAATAAGCACGTAACAAATATCTTGATGTTGTAGAAAGAGACACTGGAAAAGTTCCCACCAGGAAAAAAATAAAATAGATAAATCCTACATACAATATTTGTAAATATGAAGAAAACACATTTTTCGTAAACATGTGAAAACGAAATTATTATGCAGCATATAATTGGAAAATGTTACGAAATGGGGTATTCTTTTATTATTTAGTTCTTGGAAGGTCTCGGTGGGAAAACAAATGCTTCTCTCTCCTAACGTTGGAATCATTGCTGTAGGAGTTCTACAAGTTTAACCCTTTGTCCTTGGGATACGAGTAAGGCTGATCAGCAACAGCAATAAAAAGTAACTTAGCAAGATGGTTTTAGAGTTTGAAGCAATTAAATGATCGTTGGTGTTTTGTCCTACCGACAGCCTTTAATTTCACTCCCTATTGTATTCATCATTCAAACAAGTTTTTAATCATATTGATATTTTTTAAATTGTTACAGTTTGTCAAATGACCAATGGAGGAATAGCAGCCATGTTTGGTCCAGTGTATGCTATGACCGCCGCGCATGTGCAGTCCATGTGCAACGCATTCGAGATTCCACATCTGCAATGGCGGTGGGATCCACGTGACAAAAGGGATTACTTCTCTATCAGTTTGTACCCACATTACCTCACACTGAGTACTGCTTACAAAGACGTTATACAACACTGGGGCTGGAACAGATTCACTCTGCTTTACGAGGACAACGAAGGTATGTCGTCGCGTGGTATTTTGATTCTAAAACAAATATTTTGACGCTTTAATTGTAACTTTTTACAACTGCAAGACAACTGGTCAAAAGTATTTTGTATTCAAACAAAAAAGCGAGGCTGACTCTTGAATCTTTTTGGATAAGGATCTTTATTTTCCAAATTCATCACCGACTCTGCGGCTGCGGGGAACGGACATAGCGATCGAAGGAACCTAGCCAGTTTATATAATCTATATTTAAACAGGGATATTGTTCTCCATTTCCTTTATACAATTATTGTTCTTTGTGTTATATTTTGCTATAATTTTCTCTTAACATCTTATAGTAAAATAAATTATTATTAGTAGTACCAAAACTTAGACATTTGAAGATATATGTAATACTAACTAATTCTTGCTCCATCACCATAAATCCACAGGACTAACACGACTTCAAGAGGTTTTAAAAGCAGCAGAGAAAACACCTGCTCAGATTACAGTCAGAAAGTTAGAAATGAGAAACAATGACTACCTAGTCCTGCTCAAGGAATTACAAGACAAAAAAGAGTTTCGGTTTGTTGTTGACTGTAATGTAAAGACAGTTACCAAGCTTTTACATGCCGTGAGTATGCATTTTCATTATTTATAAACCATAGTGACTATTTAAACATTTCTCATAAAAACGATTAAAAACTCAAATTATTCCTAGGGGATCATCATATTCTACTGATAAACGCAAACTCGCCCATTATTGTTTCACCTCCAGCCAAATTATCAACACGTAAAAGTCAACAAGCTATAATACAGGGTGTTCCAGAGCTAATGGGATAGTTAATTACTCTAATTAAAACTGAACTAACCATCACATTTTGACAAATAATACATAGTGAATACTTCCTGGCTGAGTTTCTCTACCCAAATTTATGGCACACAAGTTGTATATCGATGAAACAAAGTCAATCGAGTTTTAACGAGATCGATATTCATCCATCGATATCAAACGATTGTGGGTTTAGAAACTCAGCCCGGAAGTATTTATTTTATTCCACAAAACTTATTTCATAAAGTTTTGGTGATTTTCCAAAAGCATACAAAACCGTTATGAATATTATAAATAAAATTAAAAACGCAAAAATCCGAATGCAACAATTTCTGTGAAACAACCGCGTGGTAAATAATCGATACTCACAACGCCTCACTTGGCCTCGCCACGCGTGACTAGGCAGGGCCAGGCAACCGAGTCCGGCCGCCGTTACAACCTGGACGTGGCGACCACGTGTTTTCTGTCGTAGAGAAACTAAGTTATTTGTATTAACGGAAGGTTGAAAGTATAAGAGAATATTGCATGGGCGTTTTATCTTTAATGATCAATGAGGACGTGTAATAAATGAACTTATCGCAAAAATGAGAAACGAAATTTCAATCGACGATGATAACTAGGAATTTAATAGAAAACATGTTATTTCAACGTAAAGTATACCTCAATATGGTAGGAGGTTTAGTATGTAAGCTGATTTATTCTTGACTAAGAATCGTTTACGCATGATTTATTTACATACGGTTTTGCAAAAGATCAAATAACAGCAAGCTAAAATGTCAAGAAAACAGATAGAACGGTTTTTATATATTGTAGAAAATAACTATCCAATAAGCTCTGGGACACTCTGTAGATGGTCGGTTCTTTAGAATGATTGGTTGAAAGTTATATAAACAGATATGATTTGAAAAACTCAGTAGCATTGAAAACCAAAAGACGTTAAGGATTCGAAAGAACATTGATCCTATCTTGATATAAGAATAATATAAGAGTTCATCTTCATCATCGTCTTATAATTATACAACTGTGTTGTTCGAGTCAATACATGTTGGCATAAATCCTTCTTTTTCAAAAAGCTAATAGTCTGGGCGTCAAATGCAAGATATTCACATGACCCCTTGTAACAGTATGCAGAATTCGTTTTGATAGTTAAGTGCGTCTAAAGTCAAAGTCCCTGTGATTGCCACACACGGGCTGCCCAATGGTCAAAAACAAGTTAGGGGCTTTTTATTAATATATATTGTCAGCTTCTTACATAGAAGATTGCGCTGTATAAGTCATCTTACCACCAATTGTTTAGACAAAATTAAGATATTTTTAGAACACACTTTTAGTTATCTAAAATATGTTTACACATATGCTATGAAAAGTTTTCACTATTCAATTGTATCCCACGATTGAAATCCCGCAAGTTACTTAGTACGAAGTCACACACAGGTGTCTTAATGTTGAAAAATTCGTGAAATTCTCAGGTAAACCAACGATTCCTTGTGGTCACGTGACCCATTTACAGATTAAAGTTTTCCATGAGTTGTACGTTAAATTCAACGTTTAAGCCATAACTTTTATATCAGAACATAGTATAAGCATTTACGAACAAAAGTTAGGTTATCTTAAACTTGTAACGGTTGTTTTCTCATTCATAAGTGGAAACTTTTCATTGCTTATGGCGAAGCAAAATTTGTCATATTGTGTGGACTTTTGAAGCACGTGCCCGCCAAGTTCTTGGTATATATGCAGTATTTCCAGTGGCTGGAAATCTTTTCAAAGGACGATTAATGGCCGTGTGTGAACATTTAAGCAGAACTGCAACCTTACTTGCGGAAACACTGGCTCGAAGGATGTCAATTTCCGCCTCTCGCTCTTCCGGCTATAGTCTTGGTATAATTGGAATAAAAAGCAACCGTTCAAAGTTAAAGATTGGTTGAAACTTACTCGTTTTTTAGTTTGTCAATCGCTTACGTGTTGATCTGTTGATACAAGTTTTTGACTGAAACGAGGGTATAACAATACATCTGACGAAAGGCGAAAAACTGTAATTTGGCTACGTGACCACGTGGCATTGTTGATTTATCTATAAACAAAAATCACAAATCTGTCAACATTAGCCCCCGAGTGGTGTGTGAATTTGTACTCATTAACTCATAGGATTTATGTCGCGGGATGAATTTGGAATGTGGAAACATTCATTGCCCATTAGTCTGGCCGCCAAATGTTAGATATTCATATGACCTCTTGTAACACTATGCAGAAGTTTTGCTTTTGATTTTTTATAGTTAAATATGCTTAGTGTTAAAATCTGCCTGATGCCGCTCTGTCAGGATTAGGGAATGTTCACATTACTAAACACAAGGACTGACCAATGGTCAAAAACTTAAAGTGCTCAGAATGATCGGGAATGGTTTCAAATAAAAGAAGACTGGGGCGATTACAAATATGACGAGCTTTAATGGACGTTACCTTTTATGACTCTGCTGTGCATATGGAAAATCATTGCAATATTGAAATAACGCTTTACTATAATTACATGCGTAGGAACAAAACATTTTACATTGTTATTTACTAACATATACCATGTGAATCTTATATTTTTTCAAAGCACGTTCAAAAGGTATAAATTGTTAACATGATAATCCGTTGAAATAAATTATGAACCATTGACATGAAATGTTTTCTCTCGGGCATCATACTTTTTTCTAAGTGAGATGTTCTACCGCAAAAAGAGAAATGGAGAACATGTTCGGATTAGTTTGAGTTACGGCGTTTATTATCTCGGTGAATTGGCTAATATTTGTGTCTAGTTTTTGCTTCTTTGATTAAGATCAATAACAAACTTGATGAGGTAGCGAAATAAAGTGCTCACTAAGTCTAATCGAAAGTGACTTGAGACAATTGTCGAGCCGTGCGTGTTTTAGTTCAAGTGACTGTTACGGTTAATTGTGTCTGGCGAAGATTCTAAATCTCATGGGAGTATTTGTTAACTCAAGTCAATCCTTGTTACCCCAATGCTAAAACGTGACTCGAATCCGACAAAAACAGAAACAGGAAGGGACATTTTAGAAGGAATATATATATATCATTAATGATATCAACCCCGTCATATCTCTGAGCTCAATCAACAGGCTCCTATGATGGATTGCGATGATTACTCGCCACGCAATCTTTTTGAAGGACTGATACGTGTTTTGTCATCTCTGATTTTCTGCTCCAATTCAAATGTTGTTTGACCTTTTCAACCCCATTACTCAAGTCAAAACAGAAATGACTTAAAGGTTAACTACTGTCTGACCCAAGAATTCCCCATTTCAGTTCATATTCACCATTGAAAAATAACAAAAACATGAGTCCAATCGTCTTCAATGAAAAAGATCGATTCGATCTTAGTTTTATTTCTCACAGCGAAAACAAAGAAAGTGTTTCGTCAAAAGCCCCGTTCTCCGTAATTCGATCACAGTATTCTAGAAAGCCATCAAGACAACTACTGGTAGTAATTTTTGCGTTTCTGGGTAGTTGGAGCGGCGTCGTTGATGATTGAATAGTCATACAAGGATTCTGCATAATCTCCTGTAGTAATTGCATTTGGACATGCTAACATATATGGCTTTGTGTTGATGAATCCTGTCATTCTTGCTTCATTTGCTTCAAAGCAGAGTGGTATTGCCAATAGCATATCTACAGTGTGATATTGGATGACTTTTCTTTCTTGCATTCTTTAGTTTCAGTTCTTTAAATTGTCCAAGCCATCCCAGCATGCGTGCCATTCGAAATGGGACCAGTAAAGGGGCGTCTGTTTGTCTCAAATTATGTCCTGTAATTTGATATTTAGTACAAAATGAAGCTGTTAAGTATGCGATATTGGATTAAATATAGTCCCATGTGTCACAGAAAGTGCTGTGGGTAACATGCATAACAAAAAATTGGTATTCGTTGTAAGTGTGTTGTTTCTCCACCCGGGTGGATGCTGAATTCTGTCGAACTACCCCATCCAGGTCGTTCGACCGAACTACCCACCCACTACACTACTCGGGTATATGCAAGAATTTGTCGAAATACCCCATCCGGGTCGTTTCAACCAAAAGATTAAGTGAATATTTGAAAATAAATTTCAAAAAGTTGAACCAAACAAAAAAGGCCTTTATGTTATACCAGTTTTAGCACATTTGTCTTTATAAATAAAGAATGATGGATTTGGCTTTTTCAGAACCGAAACTTAAAATCTGGCTCTCTCTGTCATGATTTAGAATTTGAGGGTGCCACCAGTCACTTGTGATATTTTATAAAGATAACAATGAGAGTTGATACTCTTTTTTAGAGAAAAGTTGGGAAGAATGAGAAGGGGGGGGGGTCGGCATTAAAATTAGAAAAAAAAAATATAATATAGTTTATATTTACAGTCTGGTTCATTTTAAACATTTTAAATCTTTTTAACCAATAAAGATCAATCTACCCGAAGACTACTCCACCTCTACCCCACCCGGACTCGGGCGTACCTCTACCCCACCTGGTATTTTATTCCTATTAGATGTCTCTTGATCGGAAAGAAGTCCAAGAAACAGACTGTCTGATCAAGGTTAGTGGTTCTAAATAAAATTAGCTGTCTATACTAGAAACATCCATTTAAAGCAAAATAATAAGCCGTTGTTATTTTGTTAAAACTACTTGCACACATAATTATATTCCCATACTGTTAATGTAATCAATAAACTTTTCTGTATTCCCTAGGCTCTGAAGGTGAACATGATTTCCGAAAAGTACCATTTCTTTTTCACAACATTGGTGAGTACTATATATAAATTTTTAAATTATGTTTGTTGTTTTCATTTTTGCATATGCTTTGTATGCTAGAATATCTCTATATAAAATGCTTGACAGCCTGATAAATTATATCCCTCAAGACAAAATTTTGTTTTCTAAAACTAGTTCTCTGCTTTTCAGGATATGGGCCTTCTTGACCTGAGTGACTACATGCATGGCGGGGCCAATATAACGTCCTTCAGACTCATTGACCCAGACAAAGAAAAAGTAATCAGTGTAAGGACATCTTGGTTGTTCAGGTCTAAAATTGGAGACGATTCGCCACTCATGGAGTACTCAGAGATTGACGTGAGTACTCTCTTTCTCTCTTCTATTTTTATTTAGAAGTGAGTTTTGCTTCAACAAGCACAAATCTTTATAAATTGAGCATTTGAAACAATTAAATCACACTGTGAAGTAATATGAGGTATGCGTTTTATTCTAAGGGACTCACTACATCACCACAGAAAAGTAATTCAAATTGTCGTGTCGTGAACCCAGGGTCGTCTAGACATCAAAGTTTTGTGAAGGAATTTGCCTCAAAAAGCCGGTTCATACGTATACGATTATTTAAAAACTGGTTTTTGGCAGTGGTATGGCATGAAGAAATCGTTCTTACACTGCTTGGCAAGGTGCCAGTATGCTATTGCTAGGTTGGATGATTGACCTGTGCTACATCTTACACCCAATCTGTGACAGCTGACACTCGACAAACCAGCACATTCGCATATGTTTTTTATGAAGACATTAAAACTTTTATTTCACAAATACCAACAGGTCTTTTATTTCCACTTGTTTCTAAGATAATGAGTGAAAAACATCGTCTACTTTCAAATTCTTTTTAGTTTTGTTCGCCCGGTATCAGACGAAGTTAAGTTTTGATATAGACGAACCTGCGATACTCATCAAATCTTCATAATAAGATTCAAAATATGTGTGTTATTTCTTATGTATTTATTTATTTATGTGTATGAAACGGGATTACAGCCGCAGTTTTGACTCAAACGACCTGAAAGTTTAACAAAATGTTGGTAGATATTACCAGATGTGTGGTTGTGACAATCGGTCGACTGTAAGAAAGGTTATTAGCTTTTTAGTTTTGGTGCGTATTTTACAGAGAAAATATAGAACACAGATGCCATGCAACTAAATATGGAAGCACTTGCACCTTCTTCCTGTCGCACATAATATACGAGCCGCAGCCTAATGAACACACTTTTCTATTTCCGTATTAAGAGATACGTAACCAAAATCTGAAACAAAAAGTGAGTTATAAATACAGGGTGTTTCAAAATTCTATTTTAAAAAGGGGTGGTGGCATATGTGTGCATAGTGGAGAAAGAAAGGTCTACAAGGTGGTTAAAAATCAGTCAAACACGTGTTTTCTTTTTTTGTATCCTTTCCGGGCAAGACCGGGTACTAAACCACTAGTGCTTCAAATTTTCAACTTTTAACATTTCGTTGTGTCCCTTCCCCCAGAGGGCGACGTCTTTCCATTTTAATTTGGTACTGTTATTTATAAGTGACATTTGACTTGCAAATAACCCACACAAAAGCCGAACCATTATTCTCGTATTTCACCAAAGCATTACCTGTCTAGATTTTGATATCAACAACACAGTTCCTTAAATAAGTAGGTCTCGTCCTAGTACAAAATTATATAAAAGGAGCCAAAATATGATGAAACTTTTCTGAAACAGATGTAGCATTCCTAGTAGGTACAAACAATCGTCATTGATTTTTTTAAATTATTATTTTCAGACACAATTAATACTATACATAACACAGTTTGGCACATACCTTAAAAATGCATAGACGAGGAATTGAAGTAAAGCTTCGCATGTTCATTGAAATGTTCAGCGACAGTACTAAAAAGTGAATGATAACTTTATCAATTATTTAGTATGACTTGCCTGAAAGGTGTAAGAAAACTGTCAGCAATAATACAATCCTCGAATGATAAAACCCAACATTAAGACGGATCACAGGAAATAGAATTATGATCAGTTTCGAATTTTCACTTTCTTGAATATGATTCACAGTCATCTCTTTATCTTTACCGATTCATCATTTTCAACTCATGAATATTAAAATCAATACTTCCAAACTCTGAAGAGTCTACAGCTAACCTTGAGCAATTAAGTGAGTCTTCGTCGTTTTTACTTTTCTACTATTTGATATTATGTTTTAAAATATTGTCTTTTAATATTCTTGTATTAGTTTGAGAAACAGGGTTTTAATGTTTGAAAAAAAACGTTGTATGGATTAAGAATCCTGAATCGTATATCTTTGACAAGTATTGATTTTGTTTTTTTTGTTTAACTCAACTGCTTTCATTTGTGTACAAAGGGATATGATAATCCAGCGACATACTTCATGGTAAACATTTATCATGTTATTATCAATGTTGTAATTATTTCGTTTATCTTCTCGAAACAATTTCTTAAACTTTCATAGATGACTGGTTGTAATTTGTAATATTCTAGTATTCATTCATATGTGCCAATCTAACCATATGTGTGCGTTTTTTTAACATCTTTCATAATTTTAGAAATGAAGATTCATTGCATGTGTGATGTGTGCTCAAACTTACCTTGCTTTAAATCATCCTTCATTTCCAATATTCCATGGAATTAAATACCACTAATCGAGGCTCAAACGAACCATACGATGAGAATGTAATTTTAGTTCAAGCTGAAAATGTACAAATATATGGGTTACAACAAATAACAGATAAGCGATCATTATGTGACCATGTAGAAGCAGGTTTGTACATATTTATTTATGTTTCTATATCTGTAAGCTTTAGTCTTTGAATAGTATTTAGTATTTATATAATATCAGTTTTAGTATTTCTCTTTTATGCTTGCCATTGTTTGATGATTGTTATAGTCTTAGACGTGTCAAGATTAATATCTCACAATACCTAGAAATAATACTCCGTTCTTCTTTTCGTTTCTTTTAAACGTTAGGCAAGTTTATATTCTGCTCAGGTGCGTAGCTAGGTTTCTAATTATTTTTTGAGATTAGTAATAAATTGTGCACATTTGGATCTCAAATGGGGGGGGGGGCATTACCATATGTGCCCCTTGGCTACGCGCCTTATTCGGCTTTGAAGATAACAAATATCCTTATTCAGGACGGCCAGTGTTATGACGCTAACTAACGCTAACAGCCATTGATTTTATTTTCGCCGACTTCCAATGCATGTTTACAAGTTTCATAGGGTTGAGATTCTTGACCATTTTTTTAAGAGTGTAACAGACGATGTTGTTCCCGTCTATTTCTTTTGGGATATGGGTGCTTTCGTAGACGATTAGGTACGTACCGATTAATAGTGGCTCCTTAATGCTTTGATGTTCTTAAAGTTCCAGTCTAGTCGTTCTTTGACATATATTGAGGCTACATGATAACGGAGAGATGGTTGTGTAAGTTCCATTGGTCAGACATGGAAAAGACGGACAGAAGCAGGGAAATGTCAATAGTTGTTGTAGATATTTATTTTCTGTAAAGAGCTGCAAAATGTATTATTATCCGTGATACTATCAAAGTATTACGAAGATTAATCAAAAACATGACATAAAAAATTAAGAAAATAGAAAATGAGAGCAAGAAAGATGATATTGGTACTCTACTCATAAATCATGTGATTCTTAAATATTTAAATAGTTTTGTATTATATGTGTGTCTTGTCCCTATTGTATTTGATTCCTTTTAATGTGATTTATCACTTCGTCAAGAAATATAAATGTTTGAACCAGGATACATGAAAGCTCTCTTAGTTGATGTATCTTCCGGTCTTTAGTCGATATATTATGCATAGAAAGAGGCTAAAGTAGGTGCACATTGACCCTGGCATTGATTTTTGAAAGCAATCTTACCATAGTGAGAAAAACAATTACAGTGTTATATTCAGCACGACAAAAGCATTTAGATTTGTTAAGTCTAAGTCTAAGTCTAAGTCTAATTCTAACACAAACATAATACATCTCATAGTATGTTTTATATTCCGTTACGTACTTCTTTTCGATTATGCAATGATATGTTGCTATTTGTGTTGGTGATTTCTCTTATAGAACTTAGGGTCAGCGCTGTGTTCAAGACACGGATTTAAGAGTATTTGTTTGGTATACATGGTGTATCACTTAAATTGACCAATAACAAATCGTAATAACTCCAAAATCGTTATCTGGTTTTCAGCAGCTACTTAGAATTTTATTTAAGATGTGTGTGTCAATCTTTATTAGTTGAATCGATTCAGTGATCTATCCGATCACTCGTTGTATAGTACAGTGCTGTGCAATCCAGCGGACAATCCCGCTATTTTCGTAATCCCGCTACTTTCCCCAGTAATCCAATCCAATCCCGCTACT
>JAUUEB010485625.1:0-10916 GCA_032362205.1 Clione limacina | reverse complement strand
AGGTAATCAAGGCAATAAGACCTGATTTGAAAAGGTGAAAATACAAATAAAACAAATTTAAAGGCTTTTGTGATTGGCCAGACAGATTAAGAAAAGTTCCTACAATTTTTTTAATCAGAATGAGGGCTTGAAAAAGGCCCTGCTTTCAAAATCAAAATGGAAAATTAAAATTGAAAAAAAAAACACGAGGGGCCCCGATTATCGGGTCAAACATATCGGGAGGAGTTGCCAATGGGGTCTGATTTAATTTAAAATAGTAAATACATGTGTAAAAAAAACTGGTGGCCCAAGTTAAGGACCGCAATTTTCTAGAGGGATTTAAAAAAAATCAGGGGCCCCTTTCAGGCACCCTTCAGATCCGGGAGGGAGTTTGAATTCATTTCAATAGGTAAAATTATACATTTTAAAAGTGGGTGTCTCAGTAAATGGTGCCAAATGTTATAAGAAGCCATTTCTTTTGAATGTCGATCTCTTTGCAGGGAAAATGCCATGATTAGAAACAGTAACTATAAGAGTTAAAAAATAGGGCCCCCAGTTACTTGACCGCAATTTTGAAAAGTGACATTTGAAAAAATCAGGGGGCCCCTTTGGGCCCCCCTGAATCTCGGGGCCCCTGGCGGCCGCCCCTTCAGCCCCCCTTAATCCGCCACTGGTCTTAATCACTCGGTAGCAGGTGATTTGAAACATGATTTGTGTTGAAAAAGGCTAGCAACGGCAGATAACATACAGCCGAATACTGCATCAAGGGTTTGTCATACAACTATGTCTGTGACTCTTGCACTATGCTGCGAACTGCTCATTTTTCAGTTGTTTTATATAGGTCCACCCGGATATGAAGGGGAAGCAGAGATCGTTACTGAGCTCTGCGCCGCTTCAGTAAATTATCAATAAGTATGGCACCTAGAGCTTAACGACTAAAAACATGACAATTACAAAAAATTCACAGCCCTGAATTCACTGATCAAGGAAGCGGACGACCTATGTAAGAGCAGAGGATGCTAAGAATCACTCTGGGTACGGAGAGGCTACAAACACGGAAACAGATACTCACCGCTCCCCAGTGGAGCTTGAAATGTACGGACATTTTTTACGGATATTAAACGCTCAGCTCGGCCAACAAGAAGAACTGACCTTGTGTCTCATGAAATACTGATTTATCGGACTGATTTCGCTGCCCTTAGTGAGACCGATGTTCTTTAGCACAGGGAGTTTACGGAAGCTGAAGCACGTTATATCGTGTTCTGTTTATCTTGTTTAGATCGAGATAGACGTGGCGCTGGATTTGGATTTTCCATGAAAATTCCCTCCTGTCCCTCCTTGAGTCTTAACCTAAATGCATCAATTACGAAATAATGAAAATAAAATTTCTTTTTCAGTTTGAGGGAGATTTGCTACGCTGTTTAGTACATACGCGCCAACAATGAATAATCCAGATGAGCTCAAAGAGGTTTTTATTGACTGAGCGAAGTGGTGCAGTCTACCAGCAGTTGACAACTTGATTCTTTTAGAGGACAGCGCGAAGATAGGCGCGAACCACACCTCACTGGCTTGCATAATTTTGCATCATGGCATACGCCATGAGAATTCAAATGATATTGTCATCAAAACATTCGTTCAGGTAAAGGAGAAGTATAAGACTACCTACATACATCCAATGTGAAAGTACTAGCACAAGATAGAAAAATGGCAAAATCTAAATGGCAACCTTCAATTATATTTAAACAACATTCATCAATGAAAACAAGAAAATCGGTGGATGCTTTTCTAATTGATAATTTAGAAAACAATAAGTTAATATCAAGACATGTACAGCTATCATAACTAAAAGTCAATTTATTAAATGACAAAATTGATACATCGTTTATCTTTCTCATAATATTCACCTTATTAACCAACAAACCATAAATGGAATTTTCGATGTTGGTCCCTCTGTTCATATAAATCCTTTTATAAACTTGACTCAGCAATGGCTGTTTTTTAGTTCACTGAGACAACACCTCGGAAATTGAGACATCTGGGAAATACAATATAATTTTATACTGAATACATTATGATAAAAAACAAATATGTAAAAACAGAGCAGTTGTGTGTTAAAGCCTGTTGCTGTGTGTATGTGGGTCATTTAAGGATGTGTCTGTGTAAACTTGTGTGTGTGCCTGTGTGTGTGTGTATTATTAGGATTTTGTTCTTTTTACAGAATACTTTTTGGACTTATTCAAAGTTGTAAATTAGGCTTATCTTAGCAACTCGTTACAAAGTACAGTTTTAATTCAGTCTGTCTTTGTATGAGTATATATGTGAATACTTTTGGTTTAAGTTACTATTGGACATGGTAATCTTTAACGACAACGCATGATCTCAGAAAGAGATATACCCTATAAAGATATGTAAGTAAAATAATGTGTTCTCAATTAATAGTAATTTAGAAATGTTTCGTTGACTTTATCACAGTTTCGGACCAGGTTACAAGTTTTTGTGGTCATTATGTTTGTGTGGCCCTAGCTTGGGTCAGTTATTAAAAAACGCTGTGAAGTATTGACCATAGATGTAATCAACCAATCAGATAGAAGACCGAAAGATCTCTTCAAAATTCCAAGTTTTGAGAAAAATAAACTTGATCACATAATAAAATACTGTAACGGCTTTTTTGTTCAGGCTTTTCACACAGATGTGTTCACCACAAAAACACGGATAAGTTCTGAATACACGAGCAAGATGAATTCATTGAAACCTAATTTCAATTATTTCAACAAGATATACATCTTTTTGTCAAATGCTTTGCCATAGAATTCGTTTACAATTTATCATAATTTGTTTTACGTGAAAAAGCTAGCTGCTTGCAAATTTTACAGTAAGAATAGTTTATATTAGAAGATATCAGAATGTGGTGCCATAAAATCAAAATCCTATATGTAATGTTCTTATACACACGAACTCGATTTGTACAAGTCTACACATAATATATCGCCAAACAATAAACAAAAACCCAAATCTTAAGACAGAAGCAATATATTAGTAAGAAATGTACAAAAGTATTTAAAGGAAATATAGTTTTGGTTGCTGCGGACCTCATTAGTCGTTTAGGTTGCTACGCTCGCTCTTCTTGCAATGTTATCATCACAATTACACATATTGAAGTGTGGCCGAGAATGAACGCAAACTTAGTAAAGAAAAACACTATTCAATTCTGAAATAGGAATGTGTACCAAAAGAAGTTAAAAAACAACGCAAATTGGCATTTTCTCCGTATAAAGTATGTTACTACCCGATACAAAGAACAACTTTTGACTTAAGCATCATAAACATTCACTCGTTAGCTTGTTATTTATATAACTCCATTTTAATGAATTATGTATACTTAATGTGACGATGTTTTATTCAAATCAGTTTTAGAAAAGATGATGGCTATGATTATAAATCAACATATATCTGATACTTATTCAAATTTCTATCCCGAGCAACCTAAAATAGCCTTTTACTTCAAATCTTGACACCTTCTATCTTGACCGTGGGAGATAAACAGACTTCGTAACCTACATGATACGTCAGGGTTAAAGAGGAGAAAACAAACTTCTTAAATGCGCTTATTCCTTCCCATATTAACTCGACATTTGTATGTATGCGCTTATTCATTCCAATAGTAACTCGACATTTGTATGTATACTTTAATCAGAATGATTAGTAATATAAATATGATAATTATTTTCCTATCTCGGCTGTAATAACATTTTTTTTAATTTGTTTCCACAAAAATTTGTAGAATATAATGTTCATTGTTACTACAGAGCCAATTTTCAATTTGGCATACGGTGACCATCTCGCATCTTTTGAAAGGGAGATAACTTTCCAATGCCAGTTGTAGAAATAACAATTATTTTTTTCAAATTTCTGTATTATATGTGGCTAGGGTGTAGCTTTAAAATAAAAACCACAAAAAAGCTGCAGTTCTTTCCTGAAACCAGGAAATTGAGCCGAGGTTCATTGGATTTACATACTAAAATACTCTTTTTATAATATCTTGATCTTACCTTCATTGTTCTCCGTGTATTGAGTTATCTCCCTTTACACATGACGATATTTAACAGCTTCTCGTTTATATATGGTTCCGGTGGCGGGGTCGGCGTCATGCTTGTCTAATCTTGGTGAGTGTACTCACCTGTTGTTTTGACGCTGTTGTGACATACAACAAGTGACGTCAGTGCCATTTAAATCGTATGGTATTTGACATTGACGTACCAAAACAAATACGCACCGAGAGTAATTTTTTATGACGGCGTTGTAAACCTGACCATCCTTAACCTGGGTAAATGGAATAAAATCCCATAGTTTAAATTGCCTCTCGAAAAGGACGTCATACACTCGGCAAATCGAGTTAGTACAATGTAAACAAAGCGCCCCTGTTAAGCTATTGAATGTGTCTTTAATATTAGTGTTACCACAATCCTTAAAATAGGCTCATAATTTCTTTTTTCTTTTTTTTTGGTGATAGCTGATGAATGAAAAAATTAACCTAATATTTCGTGAAAATTCACAGAACACTAGACCTTGATCAAATGTGAAGTATTTAAAAAGATTGACATTCTACGGTAGTTTTTTCGCTAAGATATATTCATACGAAACCGCATTAAAAAAGATCAAGGTGAATTTTCTTCTTCTTTTCATTCTATGATTTTAAGCTGAGATTGTAAACACACTATTGGTGATAAATTATTCTGACGTAAGAAATGTGCATTATAAATTACCATTGCTTACTGGGGTAAATTCATCGAACAGGTTCAATTATCAAAATGAAGATAATTTTCGGAGCTTAGTTAGTGTGAAAATATAAATACCGGGGATCTTGACTTTGATAGCAATTTTCGCAGAAGCAGTTTTTAATTATATTTTTCATAATTTATAATTTATCATAAGCAGTTTTTAATGTTCTCAATATCAGTTTTTAATTTTCTTATTAACAGTTTCAAATAGGTAGTTTATAATTTTCTCATTAGCAGTCTATAGTTTTTAAGCAGTTTCTAGTCTTCTCATAAGCGTCTTGAAACGAGACAGTTTATCCTCTAAGCAATATTTGTTTATTCTTTAAACACCAAAAACTCACTACTTCTGATAATGAAAAAATCATCAACCAACAAATAAGCGAGAATTTTATTGTCCAACATGTTAATATTTCAGTATCAAGAATGTGAAATCTTCTCGACATTTAAAATGTTTTTTTAAGTAACCACAATCTTAAACGGCTCTCATCGAATTTTTAAAACTTACATTGAAAAAATAATAACAATGATTAAATGTATCACGTCTTTTTTTTACCAAATTTAAAGCCTTTTCATCTGAACTATTTCATCTTACAGTTCATTTGTTGTTAATGAGACAAGGTAAATTAAACAGTTTGTCAACATGGTCACTTTTGTGATATCAATACATTACGTTCTATTATTTGCAGGAAATCTGTTGGAAAACTTACTCTTATAAAATATTTGGGTTTAACAAATGACCCCCGATAAATCTGTCATGCAAAGTTTCAAAAAATTAGTTGCTCTCTATCCCACCCAAGTCATTGAAGAACGTTTTTCCTCGGTCTGGAAATAGTCTTTGTTATGTTCTTAAAATCCACTTTGTATCCATACTGAATGTAAACACTCCAAATCCAAATAGAATACTGGTATATCCTCGTATTTTTCAAAATATAATTATCCTACTGTCGACTGTTCCCAAAACAAAGCAAATCCACACATATGTTACTACTTGTAGTATGCTTAGTGTACCTACTTTTAGATCATATGTATAACATTGCAGCTCAACCAAATAATGATTTTTAAATTCTGCTCTCTCTCCATCTTGATGCTTAGGTAACGTAATTTAGGAGATGTTCGCGGCGAGTGCACAATTTCCTCGCGTGCTGATAGCTTTTCTCGTTTGAACATTACTCACCGCGCTGTGAAGGGGAAAGGTTATAAACAAACCAGATCTCTCTCGACTTAGATTACGTTTGTTAAGATACTATCTTTAACTTGTTATTTTAAGGAATCTATTTTAATCAACATAATTGAAGCATTTTACTTTAAAAGAAATTCGATTTGTTTTAAAATCAATGCGTAGAGCATCTATATTTTTAAAATCCAGTTATCAGTATATAAAACTAAATACATTTTTAGAATTTTGATTGAAAAATATCTGAGGGCATGTTGTCTTCAAATAAAAGTATGTTAATTCCCTAAAGCCGAGCTATTGAAAATATTATAATTTCCTTCAATTGTAGAAGGGTGTCCTTCCCAGAAAAAAAATCACATTTTTTGATAAATCTAGACTAAATTTAGAGAAATTTATATCATTGAAGATTGAATTACGGCTAAAGACTTAAGCCACATGTTTAATAAGATAACCTAAGTGCCAATGAATGACAAGATATCGCAAATGTTCTATATGTAAGTCAAATGTTCCGATCTGTTTTTCGATATTTCTAATTCATGTTTGTGTCTGTATCTTGTGACCTTCTAGTGTCTTAATAATCAATCTCTTGGAGAATAATTGACTACTGCAATATTCGTGATTGATGCTTTCTTGCTAAACTTTTAACAAACAAAAAACTATCCATATGTGTGAACATCTAAAATTGTACTAATTTTGACATTTATAGAACAATATGATTAAAGGATTTGAGAATAACATATGTCTCAAACACAAAACATGTCTTGAGATGCTCGAGCATAGAGAACCTATAATTTGACAGCGAATTTTACATGCATTCGGAGCTGGCCTTATTTTTCGGACATTTTATTTCAAGATATTTTCTTGACTTTTAAGTTAATTTATTACTTTTCAACATATCCACACCATCTTATTCAAATGGCATCAAGATTGATACTCGCAGCATTAAGGATATTTTATTCTGCTCCTAGTTTTATCTTGGCGATATCCATAAGAGTGAAATCCCAGGTAGTGCCGATCTATAGTAACAACAACAAAACAACAAAGATTTACTTCATTTTTCACCTCGCAAATTCATATCGTGTAAGTAGTTCTTAAAGTTAATAGGCAAAGAACAGACGAAACTTTGTGACGTCACATTTCTTTATTGCCTTTTCATTGTATTTGTACATTTCATGAGGGGAAGATGATCACTGTAAACATTGATAACTTTTAACGCAAGCTATTATTAGTGCAACTAGAATTTATGATCTCTTCGCTACGCACAAATCAATTCGTCGGATTTCTTCATGTTATACTCTAAGTCAAAATGTTGACTTTTACTCTTTTGTTTTCTATAAATGATGAGACTTTGCAGAAAGTTATAGTACAATACACAAGCAAACTTTGTGCATACCATAAGAAAAGTTGGTGCGTAGATTAGAGTACTGATATTTGCAAAAAAATATTGTTTGAAATGTTTATGCAGCATAGAAAACGAGAAACAAACATAAACGCCCTTTTAAATATGAGTAAGCCACTTTCTTTTATGATATAATGTTCAATAGACCAGAGCACACTACAAGTAATGCACTAGTTATTTTCTCAAAACCATAGCCAATAGATAGGGAATCATCGTGCGAAACTATCAAAAATAAGTATGAGACTCGTTCAAAATACAGTTGCTATAGTAACACAGTAGTTTTAGATTTAACGTCCTCCATCAACACATATCAACGACAGTGCTACTCAGACAATTGCTACCACAAAGATAGTGTGAGTTGTGGCACCACTCATACTTCTTACCCAGTCAAAGTATACTGTCATCATGCAGAACAGTATTAGCACAACTCTCAAAATGTCATGACCAAGCGGGCCCTAAACAACCAACAATGCGCTCCCAAATAAGACGCCCTACCTATTGAGCTCTCGTTTTCAAACCCCGGGGAGCCTGGTGCCCATGCATATATCCTTCCTTCCTTCCTTTCTGGGTTTAGGGTTTGATTCTAACAATTATGCCCCTGAGACCTGATTGCAACCTTTCCCAGTATGTCTGAAATTACTTTTCACATTAGTGACACCTGTTGGATTCCCTCAGGCCAATATATTTTATTCTATAAGACTATTTAAATATAGTGTCTAAAATAATAAAATACAAATTAAGGGCGCTATATAAAAAGGAATATACAACATATGTTAGAATATAGTTTTGCTCTGTATCTTTGTCATTTTTCATAATGACCTATTATTAACCATTGTTCTATTAGCAAAAAACATTATAATAAAAGGATTATCGGTAAAAACCAAAATAAACTTTCTATTTCAGGTAATCGCTGTTTTCCGATAAGAGACGTTTGATCTCTCTGACAATGATATGTTCTTATCTATGTCTGTGATGTAAGATACATTTGGGATTGTGGTTGTAAGATAAGAAAAGGGAATGTAGTCTTTTTTATTCAGCAAACGCTAAAATGATTGAAAGAAGAAAACCGAGAAAGATGTAAATTTAACTTGTGTACAGTATGCGACGACGTTATAATTCACACACACAATATTAACTAAAAAGAACTAGTTGATATGATTTTTAAAATGACGATGTTTTTGCGCGCAGTGGTATAGAACCATTAGTGCTATAAGTGCTTAAAGTGACTAAACTTTTTTCAGTCTATATCTTTGTTGTCTAGTGACAACTAAAGAGTAAATGTAAGTGTATGTTATAGTCTGTTCCACAATTAATGGTTTGGCCTTATATCTTTTGAACAACCCAGCCGATTTTACTAAAACTTTACACACCAGGTTTTCTTCGTTTACCCTAAATTAATCATATTATTTTATTTTTGAACCTTCAACGGTTAAAAAGTTGTTTAAGAAACTATCACTAAAAATTACGCAGATAGTAGTGCGCTGAATTTTTGAAGTTTTTAAGCTCGTCAAAAGTAATCGAAATCTTTGAGATAAATACTCTTTAAAAACCCGCGTAAAATCAAACGCTCAATAACATTTTACTAGTCTTTAGCAAAGATAGTAGATACAACAAGGTAACAAATGTCCCCCTCGTTTTGAAACACGAGAGCTGTCTGTCCGCCATTTTTCTAAAAGTGAATGTTATCAGTCAGCAAGCAGCAGTTGACGCTGTACATGTCAATTAAGCGAATTCCACTTCCTTAATTAAGAAAGTGCGAACTTATTACAGCGGTATCTTGGATAACAAAGGTTGCTGTATTTTTATAATTTAAATGTATAATAAAATATTAAGATTACGAGAGCACTGTCGATTGACGAACCATTATACTCTTCTTAGTGATTTATCCTTTTCATCATCGGCTTGCTCGATCATGAAAGACCATATATAGGGTTATACGCGTTATTACAATTGTGTCTTATAAGATTGTTGGTGCATAATATTTAAGAAACTCTCAAAACAATAATATCAGCTACCAGGCTCATAAGTTTTTATCCCTTTTATATAATAAGAAACGTTTTCAGGAGAGTTTTGGCGAGTCTTCTTAGATGGTTCATCTAAGCTGTTGAGTTTATTTCAGGGGTTTGCAAAATCTTTGAAATGAAATTCAAACATTTTAAAAACAACTCATTAAAAACATATCAGAACATGCTTTTTTTAATCTTTAATTCAAGCTCCAACAAGATCACCCACATCTAGCTGTGCCATCTTGTGTCTTCTGAGATGGTTCACTTTCTTAGGGACCTTTTAGATGCTTGGAATCAAATAGATCACCTGCTAAACAGTTAAAATATTTAAGAAACTGACAAAAAATTAGTTTCAAAAGTTCAAGGCTTAGCTACCAGGCCCATAAGTTCTAAACCACATGGTAAACCGTCGAGGAAGACAAACCATCTCGTAAGACACCAGTGTTCCATAAAAGCTTCAATTTCAAATAAAATGAAATCTTGACACCGGAATTGGAAGAAGCAACCTAAAAAACTATTAATATGATGATTTTTGATGATCTAATATATTGACAACACCACATCTGTGTATTTTCTCTACTCGATTTTTGGGAGTTTTCGACGACCTAAGAGTCACAATGGTAGTGCATGTTGCTTAAATCTTGTTTGGGACCCTTTTTTTAGGTCAAATAAATAACAACATACTCATACGAGGAAACGACCCGATTGACCTCCCCCCGCCGTAGGAGCTGGGGCTGAAAACAAGCTAGTATTTAACCAACACAATTGGCGTTGTAGTTATGGAGAAAAGACATGCGGCTTCTACCATTTCACGGTGATTTATACCAAAATGACTTGATCTGGAGCCAAGTCAAGGGTAAAGTAGCTCAACGCAACAAAGACTTTAATTTAGATCTACTTTGTGATGTTGAACATGTTAAAAAGGCCTTCATAAAAATGACGGTATCAGAGGGAGATTCTTTCCAACCGAGTATCCGAGTTGATGAGTCATCTTCTGCATCTTCTTCATCGTCAGATGAATCCTAAGGTCAGAGATTGCGTTTCACTATTACTTCCTAGGCCGAAACAGGGTCAATGGGGGGGGGGGGTTCTCAAGCCACCTAATACACTGATTATTATTATGTTTTGAATTGATGTAATTTGTATGTGTTTTGTATAATGTTTGGACGCTCTTGATCGTACATGATCCATCATTGCATGTATGATACACAATGTAATTTAGTGTTTCCTTAGAAGACAAATCACTTTAAAAATGACCTGCATTTGATAAGATGATAAATGTGAATGCAATGTGTTCATGCTATAGCTTTCTACATATTTCAACATGTGTTCAAGTACTTTTAGTAATATGTATGCCTAAATACGTATTTTTTCTTTTGTGCATTATATTTCATGTTGTCCTGCAGTCAACAAGGATGTCTTTATGTATTATGTTAAAATGATATTAAAAAGACAATTAACTCTCATTTAATCTTATCTTGTCATTTAAGAACTTGTTAAAATGTAGCTTTAGGTAGTAGCAAACATCAGTTAATATCTGTCAACACTTTTGTGTATTATGAGTTCTCTAGTTCACCCTG
>JAUUEB010485624.1:0-19069 GCA_032362205.1 Clione limacina | reverse complement strand
CTCTCTCTCTCTCTCTCTCTCTCTCTCTCTCTCTCCCTCTCTCTCTGTGTGTGTCTCTCTCTCAATTTCTGGCATATCTTCGATCTCGTCGTCGTTAATTCATTAACGATAAGATGGACGATATGCCAAAACCTGCTAAAGACATACTCTCACACAAAAATATTTTACTTGCAATGCTCTTAATGTCCAGCATATTTTGAGCTTTAAGCAGTAAGCGTATACTATTTTAGAAAATAATCTCATACCAAGGTTTTATTTATTATAAAGATATTGTAATCAATCAACAAACTCCGTGAATTATTTTAGATTTAACTAATCTTCATGCTGAATAATAGCACAAACACAGTGAAAAAATAAACGAGATTGCAAATAAATTATTTAACTTAGCACAAGTGGTTATTCATCATGAAACTTCGTTAAACTATTATTATACCTCTTCTTGATAGAATTAGCAAAACAAAACTTACAAATGGCTTGGTTAAGGCTAACCTAACGTTGAAACAGTTAAGAGAGAAGCTTGTTGAAGCAAGACTTTTTCTCGCTATTTGATTGGCCTATTTGATTTGATTACGTGAATGACGTATAATATCACGTCACCTCGAGAGCTGCATACTCCTGATTTCCCAAAATTCGGAAAAATGTGGGTACCAAAGAATGGTTCAATATTTTTCCCGCTTTCCTAATTGTCGCTTTCGTAAGAGCCAACGTCTGATATATGAATATGTTATAATTGAAACATCACATTGGTTGAGTTATTTCATCTTGAGGCACTTGGGAATTTTATTTTTATTTTGGAGAAACACTTATACTTGCCAAAAGCAAAACAATACTTTAAAACAATTCCCAATTAAATCTTGGCCTTTACTATTTCGTTACAATTAATATTAAGTCATTCCAAATTCAACATTCTCTATTTGCAAAAACGAATTCCTACTATAATTTCTAGAAAATAAAACAAAATTAGGAAAATTGCAAACATATGTTGCCCTTTTGTAGTTCAAGTACATCACACATCTAAAAGCTTTGTGATGTTGTTAGAGTCATGGCATCTCACAAACCAGTTTTATCCAACAATAAATTAGTTGTCTGAGGTCGTCAAGTCTGTCTTTAAAAAGAGATGGTAAGACCAAAGTTCACTCTATTACTATGTAGAGACCCGTGGCTGTAGAAAATAATGACTTTTATGCATACAGTGATGTAAAGATTAGTAGCAAGTGTCTAGACTTATGTGTGTGAGAAACATGACCATTACCCTGAATTCCAATTCCTTGGAGAACATAACACCACAGTCGCATGACTCCGGATTAAAGAGAAAGGAGGGCAATAACATTATATAATACTGAAATCAATATCTAGCCATCAAATGACTTCATCAATCTACATTGCTTAGAAAGTATAGCTATATTGATACAAAAAAGTCCATACTAGATTTTTTTTATGAATCTTTGACAGGTTTATTAGTATCAATCAATAAGTTTGATTTTTATATATACCAAGGAGCATTTTAAATATTGCCACGTCCTGCAAAAACCAGATCTGACTTGGATCTCAATTGGTGGTAGTTTATTGCCATCAGGATAAATGCTTTCGAACACATGGCATTTCGATGAACAGCATTACTAAAACTTACAATCATAATCTCTTGAGAAGGAAAGGGGCGAGAGATCTACGCGCGTCGTCTTGTGTGGACGAATAACAGTCAACAGAAAAATAAGGAAATCTGTACTAATAAAAGAAAGAAGCTCATTCTATCAAAAGATTGTGTTTCATCTAACAACTCAATTCAATCAACTTAATTTAAAATGGTTTCATTTTGGCTTTGCTGCTACTCTTACAATGGCCCTTTGATAAAGGTAAAGTAAAATAAAGACAAGAGTTAAATAAACACAATAGATAATATATGCATAACACACCTATACGATAATTTGAAAACTAAATGATAAGATCTTTGAATGTTCACCAATGTCTTTATTGCAATATCAGCATGTTTGTCTTTATTAACAGTCGGTTTCTCAGGTGATATGGGAAACCCGGTAAGAAGACGAAAGAATTACAAAGGAATTAAATAGATACATAGAGAAAGTATCAAGTCTGTGATCCATCAATTTAAACGCTCTTTTTATGTCTACAAAAAGGATTCCAACTTGGCTGTCATAAATATCGAAACATTAAATGCTGATAATTTATAACATAAAGGTTTCAAATAAGCTATGAACAAACTATACAAATACATGTGCATTCTGATTGAGTATTCTCAAAAATGAAAGTGCCACATGATGTATGTTATCAAAGCAATGGTTTCAATGAGGCAAATGCTTAACATTGTTTAAGAGTAAACTAATCTTTATCAAGAAGATTATATGTAAGAAATTATAATCCTGGAAGCTAACAGCCCGACTTTGAATTACGTTGCACATGAATTTAAACAACACGGCATAAGAAGGAATATGATATAAAAAAGTACACACATGCTTGTGGCTTTAATATAATTAATTTGTAGCTCCTTCAATAGAGATTACAAATCAGAGAGGTTGAAACTATTTATGATATTTTTTTCTCACAACTTTGGGTATTTTTGAGAAAAGCATTAGAGTCATTTATTAAAACTAATAAAAATAACATGCAAAGAACTGCAAAGATTTTTTTTTGTAATTTGTCAACAACCTTCCAACCGTCACATTCAAAATACCTTAAACCCTAAGATCGATGACGTAAACACATTTATTATGTGAGAAAACAGCTGGATACAATTGCCCATAATCAAAGTATTATGAGCATTTAATATGAAATGTCCTCGTTTTATTCTTTTTATTTTCCATTGCAAATTTATTTGAAATACAGTAATTAAGAAATTTGGGTTCTTTTCTCCAAATGCCTTATGTTTTTGGTATTTATCATAGCATATCTTTCAAAAGACAATCCTGGTTTTCTTCTATATGTTTTAATCTCTTTACTTCAAACTGTGGTTCTAGGTTTTTTGCACTACTTACGTTATAGTGAATTCTGTGTTCGAATACTTTTCATGTCATAACAGTGTCCTTTCGTTTACACATTATTTGACACAACATTTTGTTTTAACGAGATCGATATCAATCCAAAGATATTAAACGGTATGCAAGTCGTCATCTTTGAACAAAACAACGCGCTAATTAACACGGTATTTATCCTGACTCAGTTGGTTGACCAATACCAATGGGAATTGTTTGATTATCCGCTTAATCCAAATCCGGTTTCTTGAGACTTCATGCAAATAACAAACGTTTCTGTTTGATATAGCAGCATTTTGTCTATGCAACTAAAGCAACCATCACGTAGCTAGACAGAACATATTACCCTGTCTGCTTCACACCCTTAGTAAACAAGAACCTAAAGTGCATTTGAAATTTCTTCGACATTGTCGAGTAGGTAATGCTTTTGACGCTAGATCCTCATAGTTTCATTCCGCCTATCGACCGAAACTTACTTATTGAACGAAAGACAAAACACAGGGAAACGAAATCAACGCAATGCAGACAGCTTATTTAAATGGCTTGTTTCAACATTAATATTGATACCGGCGTATGCATTATTTGTGTACATTTTGATGCCAGAAGGTAAAATGATAAATATTTCAATTTGATTATAATATTTGACTTGTATTCTTTGAATTCATTGTTTAAGCTGAATGGTACCTTAATACGTTGTTTTCTTTGCACTAAGATCAAGTACTATTTTAAACATATATTTCGTCTTTAATGACTCGGGGTGCGTGTGTACTAGGCTTGTAGTGTAATTCATTCGGCTTTTCACCCATTGGACTAAGGCCCAGAATATTACCTTATTTAGCATAGAAGAAAAATGTGACTATAAAGTCGAACAGCTCAATTTCAAGTATGAAAACTATTTGTCAGACATGTGATAGTCAGTGAAGGCCCTATACTGACCGAATGATAAATTCTTAAACCTCCTATGTTAATTTGAAAAATAAGCCAGTGGCTGTCACGTGGTTAGTCCTGATAAATTTATATATTATTTCAGGCTTTCTTATCTTTCAACCTGCCACTTTCCTCGCTTACTTTAATCAGAATATCAACAGACCTTTTTATATACATTGACTGTTTGTAATTTTGATAAATGATATAAGAATAAAAATATTTTAATATTGCAAACGTTGTCATATGATATTAAGTTTCTATTTTTAATGTGGATGAAAAAAAGGCTTGAAATTCCACGACTACCCTTAACAAGTTTCCTAAACTGAAAAAACAAAATGAATCCAGCCAATGATTTTAATCTCCCAATGACTTTCTATACTGACAGGTGGGCTTTTTTATGAGTAGAATGACAAGATACTCTCTTTAGATATCATCTTTGATCTTAAGGTGCACCATTAACGTATTTTTAGCGGCAATGATTTCTGAACATGTCTGTATGACCTTGACGATGGTAATCAATTTACTTCACTATAACATGATTGAGATATAAAGTATGATTAGTTATGGCATAAAACCAGACGAGTAATGAAACATTTCTTCAAGGTTATTACATTTTTGTGATCATGAACTCATAAGAAAGACGATAAACTACCCCATTTCTGTATGACCTTGACGATGGTAGTCAATTTACTTCAATATAACTCGATATATAAAGTGTCAACAATATATTGCTACATGCATAAAACCAGACGACTAATGAAAAATCCCTTCAAGGTTATTACATTTTTGCGATCATGAACTCATAAGAAAGACAATTAACGACCCCAAAGTTGTATGAAGGTCAAACCCAAGGTCTAATATTATACTTGAATATCATTTTTTTGGATTAGACCTGGCGAAAAAAATGTGTTTATTTAAAAAGCAAGTTGTTAGAAATTAAGATAAACATATAAATAGCACGGGTTGCGAAACGGTAAAATGTCTTCGTGCAATAAGGAGGCTGTTTTTAAAAATTGGGTTATCATCAGTTGCTTAAGTGCTAATTTGTTACTGTGTTTAATTGGCTACGCTTTGGAATACTATATAAAAGCATAACATTTGTTGGGCCAAAACATGAATTTGTACTACGTTCGAGCTATAGTGAACGATCACAAAAAAGAGAGAGAGATATCCTCAAGAACATAACAGTTTCCTAAATGTAAAATCTTTCCTTAGCATGAGGGATTCGTTAACGAAGGTAATCAAAATAGAAAATGTTTAAGATGATATGCGTAGTAAACTTTTCTACCTTTTATCCAATACATATTTCTAACAAATGTCGTTTTTGCCGATGATGAAGGTTTTGAGGTAGCAAACTGGGGAATTTTACTAGCAATTTGACCTTCGTGTGCCAATAGTTAAAATGAATGGAAAACATATAATATTGAAAAATATTTTCATCAACGTAGGTTATATTATAAGCGACTGTGCTACTTGAATTTATGTGTGCCCACACAAAGAATTAAGTTGTATGCTAATACAACTGGTACTTGTGCATGAAACCAAGTCACAGTATACTGAAACCGACCAGGGTAGTATTAATATGTATCCCTTAAAAGCAGACACCGGGCAGGTATGAATTGAGGAGGATTATTCAATCTGACCTTCCCCCTCTGAGGTGTTTTGCTTTACTAATGTGCCAAGGGGTCCAAAAAATTATAGTTCGACATGGTATTGGAGGAGAAGCAAAGCGAAATTTAGCTGCACGTTCTTTATTACGGGAGTTAGTATTGAGTGTTTAACTAAAGACTATGCACATGGGTGATAAGCCTTCAAGTCTGATGCACCTTAGTGAATATTACATTTGCAAAACAAGTAGTCCCGCATCCAGACCCCTAATCCATGCACACCCCAATCGCAAATCTAGCCTATATTATATTGTTTTATGGGTTCCTAAGGTTACAAAATGATTAGTTTCTAAAAAAAGTTGGTTTACAAGGGTAAATCGACCAACTTCAACAGCAATCCCCTATTTTCGAGCATATGCGCACTTTTTTAAAAACTGGCCAATACTTGGGAACCAAAAATGCTAGAGGAGCCTAGTTGGTATCAAATTAAAGTTAATTAAATGCACTTCCTTAATATATTTAAACATAATTATAAGCTCATTTGCATTTTCGTGAATATTGATGAGAAAATCAAATTTGATTTTTATGCAGATTTTGTCCACGTTTTCTATGCCCATTCGAGTCACTAATACGCCTATAAATTTCTCAAGTGAATATAATATGTCTAAAAGGTTTTTCTATAAGGTCATTGCGCAGAAATTATGAAGATTTTTTTTAAATGTGACTTTTCGGTCATTTTCGTCATTTCTTAAATGCGTCAAAAATCAGTAAAGCCGTATAAGAAATCCCACCTGCTTCCCTAATTTTATAGCTAGACCACCCAAAAAAATGTCAAAAGATTGATACAATTTTATACTATTGTGATATTACCAAATGGTATAAATTTGTTCCTTTTTTATTCATGAATATTGATGAGAAAGTCACGTGAGTCATTTTTTTGAAACAAGCTTTCATTTTTTGCCCATGAAACCCAAGGGTTTGGAGTAAAACAATACAATTTTTCTTTTGATGCCTTAAAGCCTACATACTTTGATTTGTAATGTGTTTTTTTACATTTCCCGTCCGTTTTTAATAAAATATCGATTTGATTATTAGGGGGTAGTTGTGGATTTCTCTTGATCCCTTTGTCAGTTTTCATGTTAAAGTAATGAAAACATTTTAATACTTTTATATACAATTTGGAAAAATAAAATAAAATGCTTTGAAGAAAGTTGTTCACAGACACGATCCAAAGTCACCTTTCAGTTAGTTTTAACTTTTTTTAAATTAGTGATCACAGATGGACCCGTTTATAATTGTATCGGCTTACATCATGTTTCTTACACATATTCTCTTAGACTGATGTAAGGCTTGAAAACGATTAAATGGCATGACAAAAGTGTTATACAACACTGAGATTATAGTGCTACTGGTTGCTTGTTAAAATTTGCAACATACTTTGATTTTTTGGTTTAATTTTAAGACTTGACTCATATTGGGTTCAGAATTATGACAATTTAAAAATAATCCAAACTATAAAGAGAATAAATGAAAATCAATGCATTTCAACAGGATAAAATGTGTTTAGTATTGTTCTTTAAGTCGGATATATAATAATATCTTGAAAGCATACAATGAGGCCATTGGCACATAACTGTGAAATACTATGACTAGATATTGAGATAAATTTGTTGTAAATCTCATGAAATCAAAGTCTTGGTTACCTGTTCTATTAAAGAAACTGTTAAATTCCTGTCTTAATTATTTCGAGTTTGCAAGGTTTGTCTTTGCTTAGAATGTTCTAAAAACAAAATAGCTATTCAAAGCCAACATAACGCGCAAAGATGGACAGTATAACACAGTGCCAACAACTAAAGACACTCGGATAAAAATATTGAGTCTCTAAAACATTGTAGGGTTAGATGTAATGTACGCTTTTGTTATCAAAACTGGCAAAGATCCACAAAGTTAAAAAAAATGTTGGCAAGACACAAAGAGACATGGATCTTTTTAAACCAACTCCTGATATAGGATCCTTAAAAAACTAAAGCCATGGTGCATCCAAAACAGTATTTCTGGTCTACGTGATAACGAAAGTGAGAAATGACGATTTCCTTAAAATGTCCTCATATTTTCCAATGTTATGAAAACGTTCGTGATGCCGAATGACTTAGTTTTCAAAATGCGTCCAACAATTTGAAGCATTACATAATAAAACTTGCTTTGAAGGGTATTTTCATCCAATCATATGTCTCAAATCTCATTCTGATACCCTGGTCAGTTTGAAAGATAAACTCTTACTTATTGAACCGAAAACAGTTCGATCGTTCTGATCGTAATGAGTCATGACATTGTGTTTTGTTTTTCAAAATTTCGATGTCGGCATCATACTTCTGAATAAGATGTATATCAAACTGTCTTTGAAGCGAGCATGTGCTTAACCAGAATTTATTTCGTTAGTTTTAACTTTTTTTTAAATTAGTGATCACAGATGGACCCGTTTATAATTGTATCGGCTTACATCATGTTTCTTACACATATTCTCTTAGACTGATGTATGTCTTAAATTCAATTCCTGACACTTTCTTAATCACGTAAAAAGGAAATGGTCAGTCATCAAAATCGTAAATGTTTGTACATTTAACTTATGCTGCGTCATTGCTTCTTTTTCGGTCCCAAATTTCACATTTTAAGATGGTGTTAAATTGTATAAGTCAGCAATAAGTCATCAAAATGTTTTAATATATATATATATCAAGTTAGCCGTTAACTGCTTTAGTCTGTTTCAGTCTAGCTAATGGCTATCAGATGTCTTCTACTCATTAAATGTATCTAAAAATAGTGTAATGTTGGATGGTAATGTACGCTTTTGTATACCATAACTTGCAAAGATCCTCGAGGTTTACAAAATGCTAAACCAGGAAGTATTTAATTAGTGTTAAACGATTGTTCCGTTTATTCTTAGATATATCATGTTTCATAGACATTCCTCAGAAAATGCTGAATGTCGTAAATAAACTTCCTAACAAAATTAACTTGACAAGATCGTGTTCAAAACGGCCTTCAAACATAAGTTATGCACACGCTTTTCAAAAGAACTGATAACTCGCAAAAGTTCGGTTTGAATACACACAGATCTTAATTCATATCATAATCACGATCCAAAGTTATCTTAAAGGCTTTAAAACGATGAAATGGCATGAAAAAAGTGTTATACAAAACTGAGTATAGTGCTACTTGTTGCATGTCAAAATATGCAACATGCTTTGTTTTAATAATTTTTGGGGTTAATTTTCTTCATTGACGAAGAAAAGGTAACGAGGAAAAGGATTCGATTTAGCGCAGCTTTTATTAGAAAACCCCTTATCGCCATTACAAGTCAGCATTTTAAAAGTTAAAGTGCGACCTTTCAACCGGAGGCATAACATAATATAAGATATCAAGATGGGCGTTGTCTATATCGGTCTAGCTTTCATAATACTTGTTATACAGCAAAACCGTCTTAAAAACAAAGAGCTTTAATGAGCGAAGAACGTTTTAATTAAATAACCTGTCGATCGGGATATACTTAAACATACAGTAATATCGTTCATGTTTTTTGTAAGAACAAAAGAAACGTGAAGAAAAGAAAACAATTTTGTTTTGTGCACGACTTAAAATCATCATAGATAGATAGCATGTATAATAGCCACATGTTGAGCGTCTATTTGACCTATTGTTTATGAACCACTTTGGGAAAACTGTAGCATTGGATTGTAACGGAAGTGCGCACTAATTGTTTAGAATGTGAAATCGGATTTGAAAAGACGCTGGTTGTTATATAATATAAATGGAGTGTTTATCAACCTTGTTACACAAATAAAAATATTATATTTTAAATTATATTTTTGTTGTAAAGATTACTCATTTACTTTATTGTCCCCAGTACTCGCTCTCTTGGCCAGCGTGTTTACCCTGACGTTCATCGCTTGTGATCGTTTCTTTGGCATTGTATTTGCAATGAAAGCTCACATCATTGAACGTCGAGCTAGTGTTACAATTGTCATCATCTGGGTTCTGTCAACTATTGTCTCATCCCCGTTACTATACTACAGGCGTTATCAAGAGGTTAGTATGATTATGTTCTACAATTTAATTACGTTTTTATTCATAAGTCTAGAAAACAATTAAGCCCCTCGCTGGCAAGATGTGACTGCTTTCATTTTTAGCAGACACGTATCCGTGGGATGATTAAAAGGTACGAAAAGATAATTCAAAAAATCCTCGATAAAAAAACTTGTGACACTTTTCTGTACTCAGCCATATGTGTTTTTTAAAGCAACTAAACGTTATCCAATTGATACAGGTGACGGGCAAAGAATCTAGGGATCTTCACTTGTCGTCGTCGATGTTTTACGCCAGTACAAACAGTTTTGTTGAGGAATAAATTGCTATTTTTTAAATACATCCAGGTATTATTCTTTCAAAATGCTTGATAGTTTTAACGCCCAAAAAGAGAAAGATGAAAATATGAATGTGTGTATTGATTCAGTTCATTCTAATACTGTAAACGAACTCAAAGTGCTTCACAATATTGTTATTCAATAAAAATTACGTTATCAGCTTCATTAAAGTAAGTTGAGACCTACAGCTGTAGATAGAAGGAGTAGTGCCCCCTAGATACAAAATATGTCAGCAGGAGGATATGATATACCATGCTGACGTCTTGTAAGATGAACAAATAATGTATGAGGGCAGGACTGTTGGCTTTAAGAAGATATAATATGCGCACAAGGAATCCTTCAGAATCCAGGACAATAAAGGAACCACAACCAAATCAAACCATATATATATCCTTTTGCGAAAAAAGTTAGAAGAGAGACCTCCAGAAAACATAAAGTTTTCGAGGCTAATATAGTGTAGTTTTACAACATACCTATGTCACACAGACGATTCATTTCGCCTCGGCGGCTGGTCACTGTGTGATTGGAGATATGTTGTCCGTGTCTTACTATATATATATATATCAAGCTACCAACGTCAGAGGAATAAAAAATTGATGAGAGTTTGAGCAACACTTCGACCGTAACTTGATAGGAAGGAGGATCCTCCAAACTTGAATTTTCCAACAGGTGGATGAAAGTAGTTTATGCACTCTAATCATGATAAACTCTGGTCAGATCCATATTTTAACGCTTTTTTTTCTAACGAGAAATATCAGTGATCATATACATGTCTATAAAATATAAACACTTTATTTTGTCGTATAGATCCAATGGCGTGACCTGACCGAATCTTGGTGTGATGACGTATGGCCTATAGAGAAATCCATGGATTCCTTCGGAAAACAAACAGCTGACAGTCCAACTCGTCGTTTTTATTACATGTTCATCTGTGTGGCACTCTTCTTCCTGCCATGTATCATCATGGGCGTTGCTTACCTGGTTATAATAGTCACATTGTGGTCGGCACATGTACCCGGTGAACGTATTAGCAAAGACATTAAATTCCAGACTAGAATGAGAAAGAAGGTGAGTGCAAGTTTTGCTTTCCTTTCTAAAAGATTAATGTTTGTTTCTTTGTTTTGTTTCACTGCTACTTACTAGATAGAAGTCAACGTGGTTGTAAACAGACCACGAGAACAAATCTTGCAATAGCCACAGCTTTTAACACTGAAGTTTGAACATCTGTTTGCGTCCCTAAACCCAGAGGGCCTAATAAGGTGTTTTGTTATTTAGAATGCCAGAGCGACTGTTCTCAACGCATAAATAGAAGCCCAATGAAGCCATATTTAACGGTATAGTTTTTACTATTGAGATAACTCAGTTTTACAAAAACAGAAAATCATCCGTATATCTTAGGCTGAAAGGTATTATGATAATACACGGCATTTATGTTGTAGATTTTAAAATCGATGATATGCTCATTTTGCTTTACAGTTTATTTATATGGCAACAGGCTAATCGATGTACAATTAAACTTGCATTGTTAATACATTGATATGGTTGTCACCTGTAAATGATACGAATTTCATTAAGAAGAATTAGTGAAGTTATTGCCCGAAAACAAATATAAATATTTTTGGGCATGACCGACACACTTTGACATTTTAAAAGAAATGGCATCCCTTTCAGCGATGCCATTCACAATTTTCTGACGTTCCTTGACCCTTGACCTTATATACAAATCTACACAGTGAGTAATCTTGAGATGTACACGAGATGCTAGCCAGAGTTTAGAGTATATGTTAAACGTGCTTATAATGACACTTGTTCAATATTGGCACCTTCACCATGCGCCATAGATAACTGGCTTTTAACACCTGTACCTTGTAAGGTATACACAAATTTCCTGGAAGACGATAGTACTGCTTTCTAAGTACGATATGGGTTTTCATGTCTGATTAGGGGACATATTTTGCATGAACGGTAATTCACGTATGATGATTGTGACTTTCAAAAAACATTTAAGCACGTTAATTTCTTATCAAATGCGAGGACGGAACCACTGGTTTTCCATAGTAGGGTAATTTCAAACGGGGTTGTTCCTTACCGGCGGTCAAAAGATCGACTTTTAAGTGCCTATAGGTACCTATGATCGCCGCGACCAATGCATATATATATATATATATATAAGTAAGCAAATATATACTCAGGATCACCTAGGCATCACAAGAACAAAACAAACTAACATGAACAAAAAGACATGGAAGAGAACGATCTTTCGCTAAAGTAAGGTCTGAGTAAGGTTAAGCAGCCCATTTGTTGTTATTTGCTTTGATTATATATATGTATATATATAGTAAGCTTTTCTAGTGACTTCATTGTGATTGTATTCTTGTATATCTGCCTCAAACCATTTGTTTTCCACTAACAATCTAGAAGTCTTAATAGCAGTGTATCGTCATAAGTACGATAGCGATACATGTGTTAGGGTAGGGAAATGGCATTATAGTGTAGATTTTCTTTTAGAATATATGTATACTCTCACGAAAGACAAACGTATTTCAAGGAGATTTGATTAAATGCGCATATTATTTGATCAACCAGTTAGACGTTCAAAATGCGCAAAACTAGTTCACACTAAACTTGAAAACCTCTTCGGTTTTATCTCCATTATTATTGATTTTGACGGAGACTAAAGATTTTCTGATAACACAATATATTATACATAAGTATCATCTTAATTTGAGTAGCCACTGCATATCATCATCGGGTTTAAAAATGTTACTGATGTTCGTATCGTTTTAATGGTATACCTATAAGAGTGGTAAAAATTCAGAAGTAAAATTCCTTTAACTAACTGAATAACTTTTATTATAGCAGGAATAAGTAGACAATTGAGTAACCGTAGAGATGACAACCACGGACACCAGACACAAGTAACAAAAACCATATGGCAAACAACTCATAGGCCATAACTCTGTAAACATGTTTTTAAAGAAGTTGAGATAATAATTTTTAGAAGATGCCTAGAAGAGCCTGTGTGCAAAATTTCAGGGTCTTACTCCCAACGATGCGTTCACCGTCTGAATAACGTACATGAAAATCATAAAAGGGACATAACTCTGTCAAAACTGTTTTTTCAAACATTAGACCATCGCTTTTAAGAATTTCAGATTTCTATTGTTGACGATGGGACCACAGCGTGTTTGCAAAAAATTAACAAAAACATATAGCCAAACACTCAAAGGGGCAATACATTTGTTTTTAAATTGATTATTCAAAAAAAATTAAAAGCTGATTCGAGATAGTCACTGGAAGAGCCTCTTTGCAAGATTTCAGATTCTTAACTCACAGCGTGTTTTTTGCCAAATTAACCATGAACATATAGCAAAACAACTCAAAAAGGGCCATAACTATGTCAATTTTTCACAACTCTTTATGGATTTAAACAGAAAACATTCTATACCTGATATATATCATTCTTCAAAAAATTAAAGAGATCCGAGCAAAATTACTCAAGTTATCGTGTAAACAGACAGACACACACACAGACAAGAAGAAAATATACCACTACACAATATAATTGTGCATGGAATAAAGCAAACATTCTATTTGTGATCTATATCATCATTTCAAAAATGAAAGATATCAGTAAAATTACTCAAGTTATCGTGTAAACAGACTACACACACACAGACAAGAAGAAAATATACCACTACACAATATAATTGTGCATGGAATAAATAAACTCTGAAGGATGGTTAGTACGGAGTGTCACTTCTCCTACTGATGTGCAGCCTACTTTTGATCAGCAAACACACAGTGCATCGTTCGTCACCTTTTTACTGTGCCCCGCTCATCAGCCTCACACAGTGCTACAAATAATGATTGTCCATCGCTTAAAACTAGATCAGCGCTGCTTATACCTTAAAACTGATATAAGATAAAACTTCAATAAATAATGCATTAGGTTTTAAAAGTCAGAAGTCTCTTACTTGTTCTGTATTTTGTTAATATGTTCTTAGTCTGGTCATGGATATTATTTGTATATCCTCACAACTGTGCATTTAAATATTTCAGATGTCCGATTGAATCGCCAATGTAATTATTTAGCTTGGAATCCAGTAGAGACCCACTTGGTGAGTCATATTTCCAATTTCACAGAGAATCATTTTGTCTTTTCAAAATAGACCAGAACATTGTTTTCTTTTCTTTTCTTTTGAGTGTTGTTGTAAATCAAAGGTGGAAGGAAGTACTTGAAATTTAAATGGAAAAAAAACTTTTCTCGACATGAAAATTAAAAATGATAAAGGGAAACTGTTGTCCCCTTGGTATACAAAACCAACAGAAACATACTTGGTCATGTACTTTCATGCACTAGCTTCTAAATATTACAAACATCCAACGTCCCGTTGTGTCTGGTCTTGTCCATCATATTTACCGTACATAAAGTACATGTAGCAATTTTCATGACAGTATTTCTAAAGCCAAAAAAGTATTAATGAAAAATCAACACCCACCATCATTTTTTAAAGCAATCATTCATCAGTCTTCAACTAAACTTATCCGACCAATTCCTGATGATAACACTGATTGTGAAAGTAAAATTCCTTATGATACTCCATCAGAAGTGGAATAAGACAGGTGTGGATGGTTTAGACTCTTTGTACAATATCGTGAAAAGAGTACTGAACTATGAGCTTTTGTCTCACTGTAAGCCACCTACAACACTGATTATGACTCTTCAAAAAACTGAGAACAGTGATGCCATCGTTGAAACCAAATATTGCAAAAGAACATAGAAGTGGGGTTGTCTACCAGATAACATGTCCATGCTATCAGACATGCTATGTTAGACAGACTGTCCGCCACCTACAGACTTGCTTCAGAGAACACCGGAACAACAGAAGCCCAGCAAAGAGACATTTTTGCAGTGACTCTCTGACTTTTGAGAATATTAAAATTCTTGCTTCGTCCAGGAAGACTGATGAACATTAATAAACCTTAGAAGCTCTTGTCATCAGATACATAAAACCCTGTAATTTAAGTTTTTAAGCTAGATTGAGCATTGTAATTTTACTTGTCATTGATTTTTTATAATTCATAACAATAATAGTTATATATATATATTTATTTTGTTTTACAGATTCTGATGATGATTGGAACTGTGGAAAATCTATGAATATTCTCATTTTAAGTTAAAGTTGTTGGCTCCATATGCTTCATAGAAAAATACTTACACATTAATTTAGATTGGGCTGGGTAGATAATTTATGCTTGATGCTTCAAGAATTAAAAAACTTTGTGCTATATGGAAATTCACTATTTTACATACATATTTAAAAAAAATGTAACTGGTATTTCAAGTGTGTTTTTAAAAAGGTGTATTTGTGAAAGAAGAAATTATTTTTGAAGATTGATTTGTCTCTTTTAAAGAGCTTAGTTTGTTCTTCTCTTAACAGATTGCTGAAGGATTTGAGAGAAATCGCAATGAGCCTTGTGTCATGATATGGGATGTCAATGCTCCTCCTTCCTCAGAGGTGGAAAGAACTTCAAGATTAAGTTTCACTGAAGGTCCATACATGAAACCATGGCTTGAGCTTGGTAAGAACATAAGATTTATTATTCCCTCACTTTTAGGAAGTAAATGTAGTAAGATTGTCCATGGTAAATGCTGTCAGTGGTCCATTTTGATATGCTGCTCAATGTTTTTCTTAAATCACAAAAGTAAAATTAAACTTTTGACCACTTCATTGTGCTCTAAGAAGATTAGGCTGTAAATGAACCCCTCCCAATAAACCTTGCAATATGTTTACCAGGAACTACTGAAAATATTTCTTGGAAAGAAGAAAAATAAGAAACCAAAACTCTTTATAAGCACTGAAGTTCTTCATCATCATCATCATATCCATGTTTATTTGTACGGGCCGGGATTAATCCTCTACAGAGGGTAGGGCCCGCTTGACTTGTCTCAATCTTCCACGCCAGTAATTCAGTAATAGCAAAGTAAAAAAGCAAAGCATTTATAAATATAGAAATAAAGAGTACAGATGGCTGAAAGAATGAAATTAGACAAATATAATATATAACAGGCTTAGTTAGAAAAGGAGTATGTAAAGAAAAATCAAGACATTGCTCAAAGGAAATACAAACAATTGTTTAAACAGATTTTGAAATTTGAATCATTTCACTTCAATTCTATCTATTTTGTCGCCAAGATCAAACCCAGAAACTGTGCTTTACCACTTTTTTCAGTGTCCTGACTTTGATGATTAAAATTTATATTTTTGGCACATTAAAGGAGGATTTGAGAGACATTGATCTGGGTAAAAACAAAAGATAGGGACCGTCACAGCAACCAGTAAGGAATTGTGGCTGAACACCATGTCATTTTTGTCTCTTAACAGCTTTTATGTCAATGCAATCATGTCATCCTTAAGATGTGTCTTCACCAAGAGCTGTTACCTAGCAGCACTTGTGCCATAAAAAGCCTTTTAGTGTATAGGTGACAGTGAAGTTAAGTGTGAACACTAAAAATATATTTAATGTTAAGTTGATCCCTTGCTTCAAAGTGGACTAATTTATTAAAGTTGACAGACTTTCCTTTCCAAGATGAAATACTGTTGTCGATATTTTGTCTTTTTCGTGGTTAAAATAAATAAATAGGTTAATGACAAATTCAACTTCTTTTGCTTTTGTATTTGGTAGCCTTTTTTGGCATATTTTACTTATAGCAAAATCATTCAACTCTACAGATACCATAGGAGCCTGTAAGTTTTCTTTTGCATTTTGCCATTTAGTAATGCAGTACCATACTGGTTTATTAATTATGAATTTTCTTTCTTAGGTGTGTGAACCAATGAGCACAGTATTGCCAAATTATATGATTGGTTTCTTCCCTTGCTGTACACTTTTCTGGTCACTTAACCTCCCTTGACTTATAGATAGTAACCCACCTTTTTTATGAGATAAGCATGAAGTTTTTCTGGGATTTTTAAAACAAAAAGACAATGCACATAAAATGTCAATTCAATTTTTATAATACAAAATTGTGTGTGTGGATCCTATTTTTGAGTGTGGTATTTCTTTTTCACTATATTATTATTTGAGGAATTGGTGTTGACTTTTGGGTGTTTTTTTCAATGCTAATCCCCTGGAGTATGCTGAGAGTTTGTGCTGTATCGAGCTTATTTTTTGTCGAGCTTCGTTTGATTAACATACATCGTAAGCCAGACCCGAGCTTTAAAATGGCGAACAGTTCACCAGCCTGAAAAGTTAAGGTAGCTTATAAGTCATAGAACCACTTCCAAACACACAGTCACCAGTGTGCCAGTCAATTTTGTTTGATTCATTCCCCTAGCCTGCCTGTCGCCAGTTGCAACACGGGTCGCGAACAATGAAAAAGCGTGCTTGTGTGACGTAACGAGTTGAACCTTCTACCCTCTTGCGTCAGCACGTGTGGATGACAGACATCTATGTTGACACTGCAGTTCTGAATATGAACACAGATTGACGGCCCAGCATAATAATTAGTTTTTTGTGTGTTTGATTTTTTTTTTGTGGGTTTCTTTTTTTCCAAAAGGGTTTGTTTCAAACATTATGCAAAAATAAGAACATCAGATTGAACTATTGTGTTTATGTTAGATTGAGGGAAAGTAAAATCTAGAGATCCAAAGTTTTTATAAACAACTACAGTGTAAATTATTGTAAGACATAATACAAGGAATTAGATAAATAGAAATTGGAACAACTTAGAAAAGATGTACACATACAGCATAAATCGTTGTAAGACATTAAACAAGGATTAAGACAAAATAATAAGTGTGATTATCTCGTTGTGTAAATTAAATTATACTCAGATAGAGTTCAGTCGATATTAATTTAAGGTAAGATCAGTTTGTATGACCTGGCAATTATGTGGCTCCGACCTTTTTTAAATCATTAAAAATATCACACCAGTACCCCTATCTTTTTAATAATATTTTAAGTTTAGAGCTAGAAATATAATTCATGCTGTGTCAAAAGCAATATAATGAATAAATCAAACACTGCAGTTATATGGGGGAAAACTACCCGCCCCCACTTGTATAATGGAAGAATCCATCCCCAAATAACCTACTCTTTAAAACCCAGGTCGTGACCTCTCCGCTGAAGACTGAAGAGGGAGTTATGTTCCATGTTTGCAAATGTGTGTGCAAGGCTCGATGTTGTCTGTCAAGCTATCTCGCCTATGACAATCATGTGACAAACTGAATTTTTAAAGAATGTTTGATTGATCACTTCTTTAATGATTCACTTTGTCAATCGTACGAGCGCTTTCCAAGCCTGTTTGACAGAAGCTCGCTCCACCACTACTGAGAATGCAGTATTTTTTGCATCAACTTTTAAAGTTGTCTGTGGTCATGTCCCAGAACCCCTTTCAACTCTGGCATTTTAAGCCCTCATGAGATGCAATTTGTATTTTCCCTCTTAAACTTTGTTTACGCATTACCACCTATGTTTACATGAAATTGATTCAGTTGTTTTTATTCTGTATGTTGGGTATGTGTTATTTATTATTTATGTATCGTGTGTTATGTTATTATAGAAACAAAAAACTTGAATGCCTCCATTTTTGTTTCCTGCATTTGAAATTCATTGTTCTACAGTCCACAGTCCACACATGTTGTTAATTTAAGATGTCAAAGATTTACTCTGAAAGTCCCTTGGTGTTGCACTTTGGGTTCTCTGGAGGTTGGCATGTCTGTTGTATGACATATCCAGGTTCTGAGAACCAAGATGCAGACTTGTGTCTGTAGGTTTGAAGTAGGCTTAATCTCTGGGGTCAAGCAGTATTTTATGCTCAATTAAGATCTTGAATTAACAAATGTTGCTTGTGTTAAATTTTGAATTTAAATGTGTCTCATATTTTCCTTTCTCTACATGATCTTCAATGGTTTATTCTAAGGTTATGGAGAATCAAGCAGTTCTTTCAGCTGGTTCAATGATGGGAAAACATTTATTGTTGGTGTTGCAAATAAACACTTGCGAGTGTTTGATACTAGAGGTAGGTATTGTATTTACTTTTCTATGGTTAATATATGATAATTCTATGCAGTATTGCATAGCCATTTGTTTTATTTGTTCACTTTGGTATTATATCTTT
>JAUUEB010485613.1:0-10916 GCA_032362205.1 Clione limacina | reverse complement strand
CAGTACATAAATGGGTTGAAATATATTTTTGTCTCTGACATGTCTCTTCCGATGGCAGCCAATAATGATCGATGTATGATTAAGGATGCAGTTTAATTGAATTGCAGTCTCGTTAATACGTAAACTGCTAGTTATTTGTTTCAAGATAAAGAAATAGTTGATAATATTATCAATGTACACACATTTGTTGCACACAATGTTATATTACAATCCAAATATTCATTCAATGCCGTCTGATGGATTGGTATATTATCAGGCTTACGTGACTATTGTCATTTATTGATTTTCAAGTGCAGTATAATTAAAAATACACCCTGCTTGAGCCAGATTGTTAATGCCATTTGGGTAAGGGAAGCATGATGTGAAGCAGTGGCTAACACAAGACAATCCATCTTTATTTGATTTTTTCTGAGTTGGAACATGCGTAGGAAGGATGCAACTAACACAATGCCTCAACATGACGATATATTATACCAGAAAGAATATTGAAATAATAGTATGAGAAACAAAACCAGGATGTTATATGTTTACGCTTAATTCTCCCTGTATTAATTTTTACCAAGCGGATAGTTTTTTGTGATAATATAAATTGGTATTCTAATGTTATTTGTTTCCTAGTTTCTTTCACTGTTTTACAATTGACCTAGATGAAAAATCACAATTTATGTCAAAAAGAGTGAAGACTCGTGCCTAACTAAATAACTATTCTGTATGTTTTGATATGTTTCCCATGTTCGTTTCATCGTTATCGACAGATATCGGCCACAAAGACCTATTGGTCAGGGATAGTATCTGAATGCGAGTACTGATTAGAAATACTCACGCGCACCAAAATTAAAACGTAACACAGCAATGAGTGAGTACTAGCCATTGATCTCTATTATCGTGACCTAATCTAAAGATTACTATTACTGGCCTCGAGGCTGTGTCACAATGGCCATATAAAGTAGGCCATCGCTCATTAATGGTGGACACAAATCTCCTAGCCTAGATTGCTTGCAGATTGAAAGATAATATGGATTCATGAAATGAGAGGGGGATGACATTATATTGATCACTCTTTAGAACTGAATATTTGAACATGATTTAAATGAACGACCAAGATTTTTGAAAGAAAACTGGTTGTTTCATTTGCACCGCGAAACTATAATTTTTGTTATTTCCATCGTAGATGAAAAGTTTTAAAATCTTCGCCATTATCCTATCAAAAATATATTGTGTAACTATGGCACCGAAGAGACACTGAATTATTGAATTAACTTCTACAAGTCGTAGTCTCTGAGTTGTGATGAGCATTTCGATGTTTCCTATAAGAAAGCCTCAGCATCATGACAGATGGTCGAGGATCAAAGGTCATGACTTATTCAAGCTTTCACGTAACCCCAATTTGCTCGTTGACAACTCCGTGGACACAAGAGCCATTGTTGCGCAAACACAAAGTGACGGAGAGCATCATACCGCTTGGGTCATTACTATAAGGTTATTGAATTGCATTAGCAGCTATTTATGACGTTAAACTGTTTGTAATGATCTCATCGGTGTCAATGACACAGCTAGCTTAACAAGATGATCTAAGCATCAGAAAGGGAATAGAATGACAGAAATCATGTTACCCAAGGCAGCTTTTGATATTTCAAAGGTAGATAATGATTTGTGAACGTTTATACTAATGTAGAAGATGTTAACGTCTCATCAGCACATGTTAAGTCATATCCACGGTGACATCATTTTGATTTGTATATGCCGGCATGATTAAGATTTAAGGTGTTGCCGACCTATGATTCCCCAACATTATCATGCAACGACATCATCAAGAACAGTAGTTTGTCTAAAAAAATATATAAAAAGAACAAAGCTGTTAACAATTTTTGATTAAAAAGAGGTTTTGATCCGATCTCACAAAATGTCAAATGCCATGGTATAGTTAAATCGCATAATATCGTATGCAACTATTTCCATTGAAAATTATTCTAGAAATGTATATTTTTATAATTTTTATGCTTTTTAACGTGCAAATATCTTTAGTTGACAGGTGTAAAGGGACAACAGACCAAAACAAGTGGGGACTGAGGACTATTTCCTAAATCTGAATAGTTTCTCTCTTTGAAATATGTTTACAAAGATAGTTTTTTTGATAAGCATATAAACACATCCCATTCCCACGCAGATTGTTTAAAACATTGTCTGTATATCTGTCTTTTTGTATGTGTGTCTTTGTGTGTTTGAATCTGTCAGATTTATTACTTGTCTGGCTCTCGGTCTGTGTGTCAATTTATTTGCCAAGACATTTTAAAATTGAAATACGTTAACAGCAATGGCCCTACTTTGCGCTTACGAATATAGCGATATGGTAGGACTAGTCGGCCCGATGTTAGTATACCATGTACGAGCTGTGCTACACATGTCTTCCAATAAGTGTCAACACTCTAATCCATTGTCCATATATCTAGAATTTCCTGATAGAAACGTTGAAGCCATTGTGAGATGTACACGCTTCTACTTTACTGTATGTTTATCAGTCTTTCTTATACATTTTCTGTCTCTTCTGTCAACTGTCTGACTGTTGTTTTGCATGTTCTGTTCGGGTGATTGTTTTTAGTTTTTTTAAATGTTTATTTCATGTGTAAATTTATCTTTCCATTTTGTTGAGTGTCTGACAGTTTGATCATTGTATGACTGTTTGTCGAATGTCTGACTGTTTGTCGAGTGTCTGATTGTCTGTCGATTGTCTGACTGTTTGTCGATTGTCAGACTGTTTGTAGATCGTCTGACTGTGTGTCATTTGTCTGACTATGTGTCGATTGTTTTCGTGCATGTATGTCTTATGTAAATTTGCTTGTTTTTTTTTCTATTTTTCTCACTGTTTTCTGTATCTTTATCTTATTGTTGGTCCCTGTGTTTGTTTGTTTGTTTGATTTTCCAATTTCTCTACATTTTTGTAATTATCGTTATGTTGGTCTGATAGTATACTTGTATTTAAACTTTTCCATTTTGGATGCGTCTATTTGTGTACATAACAAAATTGGCTTAGCTCGAGTTAATATCGAACAAACGAAACAAACATATTGTGTCTACAATTCTGTATGTCACGTTGCCTTTTGTCTGTTTTGACAACTTTATTGTTTGGATGCGTCTATTTGTGTACATACCTCAGACTAAGACAAGGTCATATTCTTAGGTAATAACCAAAATTGTCTTAGCTCGAGTTTATATCGGACAAACGAAACAAACATATTGTGTCTTCATTTCTGTATGTCACTTTGCCTTTTGTCTGTTTTGACAACTTTATTGTTCATTCGTCATTGTTCATCGGCATATTTCCTATTTATTGATCATTTTATCTTTTTGCATAATGTCTGTTTATTTGTATGTTTATATTTTATGTGTTTCTATGCATCTAAATAGTTGTGTTCATTATTCAAAGACCAAATACCAAATTATCCTCATATCCTTTATACGCTTGTAAATGAACATCTCTGCGAAAACTGACAATATTATAATTCTGATCATATTATCGATTTTTTCCAAAATCAAATATGTCACCGCAACAATTTACTCGATTGCAAAGAATTCACGTTGGGGTACGTCTTCCAGAAATCACGCGTATGTTTCTTTTCTTTCTTTTTGGTATGTTCTACTTTTTTCATAGGCAGTGTTTTTCGACAAACCAACAAAAATAAACCTTCTATCGTAGCTCTTCAAAAGATGAAGAAGGAAAGCGGAAGTGGTGTGTGAAACATGGCCATGCCAGAATAAATCAAAAGCTCTGCTAGGTAACTAGATCATGCTCACTGTGAAAGGCTGGATTATTGGCATTTCATACCTGATTAACCAATGTATTTCTTTTTACCCTTCTTTATCGAATGATTTTGCCCGGAAATTGTCTGTAAAGTCGGTCAATATAACAAACACACGAGGGATTTCATTTTGCTTTCAGGTGAGCAATTTGGTCAACATGACTTTTGCCGGGAAATCATAAATGGAAGGTTGTGCATTTTGGAAATCATATAATTTGAAAATCCATGTTGAAAAGGGCAAAACTATCTCTAAAACACACCACTTACGCAGGCGGATAAATTTAATTTACGATTGATTCCATCTAAACCAAGCGCAGTGACGAACGTAAATATTAAACCAAGCGAAATGAATTCAAACTAAGCGACGGTTGCTGAAAACCGGATGAGCCGTCCCATGGAGACCATTTCCTTCAGACATTCTGATGATAATGCAGATCTGCATTGAAACCGGTCGATAGAAGTTTGTTACATTTTCTTAATTATTTCTCATAATATGTGCTCAGATTGAAAAATTACTCACACCAAATAACAACTCCAAAAGAAAATATGATTAGTTAGATGATTGCCCAGATAAGATGGTTATTAAAAAAATATCTTCATAGTAATATGCCTTATTTTTATAAATCCATTGATTATGACGATAGTGGTTGTAATGTTTATGTCATATAAATCAGGAACATAAGTCATGGGTTTAAATCATATTTCAGACTATTTTTTAAAGAGGCAATTTACGCACTCGACCGATGTTGAATGAAACAAATCAAAAGCAGTTAACGAAACTGTATGCGATGTTCCTTCTTGAAGGTATATAATAAGCTCCCGTGTGTAACTCGACACAGTTGTATTTGATGTACGGCCTGTACAGACAATATATAGGTTATGAAGTACATTGATAGAAGAAAGTTTACAAATACTTTAGTTAACTGCATGCTTTTTTGCTTTGTTTTTATTATTGTTACCTCGGAAAACATTGACTGTGTGATGTTATTAATCTGAAAAAGACAAAGGTAGTACATCAAAAGTAAAGAAGCTAGTGACTGAATAAATCACTATTCTATTCACGTTCAATTTACAGGGGCGTCACGTGTAGGAAAAAGTAACCCGTTCACCGGATGTTAATTGTGTAATAATATAACATTGAAGCAACGAGTGCCTCAACCCTTATGTAACCACCGTTATGTGTGAGTTTCTTCAAATGTGCTCAAATTTAAAGTAATAATAATACTAATATGATCCTGTTTATTTTCATAGCGCCATACCAATTCAACTTAACATTTCAAACGTAGGAATATAAGAATGTATCATCATCCTATTAAGGATTACAAGGAATCGTTTCTTACAGCGATGTGCTTATTCATAATTTCAAACAAATTAGTGTCAAACCATTTAGAAAATGTTATCAAAAAGGGTAACTACGTTCGTTTATAGTAGCTGAAACATCGATATTTACAGATTTAGATGAATGTACATATATAACTCCCTCCCCCGACAACAAGAACATTAAAAACTGTACTCAGGGTTTGTGGTATGTTCTGAAAATATGTGTTTCAAATTTACATTTCTAAGTGGAAATTGATGTAGATTGTATAATATCATAAGTAAGTGAATTTCACACAAGTGGGACATTTACAGCAACAGATCTATCACACAGTGCCTTGTATTTAGCTACGTGTGGACATACTAGATCTGTATTACATGATCTTAAAGCTCCAGATGTTACATATATATCAATCAAGTAAGATAAATACAAGTGTGCTGTACAATTTAAACATGTATATGTCAGCACAGCACTCTTCAACTCGACTCTAGCCCAGGAATGTAACCATTGAAATTGAATGAACATCCGGATGGCGTGTTCGGTTGTCGTGTTGACCGTTTCAAAACAACGCGAGCTGCTTGATTCTGAACTTGTTTTATTTTCATAGTTTGTACTGTTGCAAGATTTATAAACAGAGAGTTGCAATAGTCCAAATGAGATATAACAAAAGAAGTGACCAAGTCTTAAGAGAGGTCGCATCAAGAAATTAGGACATGTGTGTTATCCTACGTGTTTCCTACTTATATATTCCTTTACATACATTTTTGACGTGATTTACCATGGCCAATTTACTATAAAGGACTACGTCCAGGTTGTTAGCTGTGTCAGGAATTTTAATGCTATCATTTCCAATATTAATTTATTCAATTTCCACTTAAAAGTATTTAACATTAAAAAGAACTATATCAGTATAATGTTCTACCGAAATCGAAATTTGAATAATGTGAATGTAAAATGAATACTTCATTGTGCGACGTTCGGGATAGACAACCCATAAAATCCGCAAAAGAAAAGAAGTAAAACGCTCTAAATCCTCGCTTTAAAATCAAATCCCCCCCCGGAACATATGTATCGGATAACTCATAAAGTCATGACAACGGTTTTTCAGGAGCTTGATTCAAAAGTTCAACTTCAAACACAGTGCTTTCATCAACTTCATTTTGATTTTTACTTCTTTCGAAATGTTTACAAGTTTCTATTTATTACTGTTAACGTCATATTCCTTTTATACTCCACCAGAATGACGAGTTAAGATTTCCCAATAAACGAGAGAAAATGCCACATGTGGACCGCATGAATACGTTCTAATTACATGTTGTGGTATACGCGTTGTCTGGGAAGATGTATTATGTATGTATCTACGGATGTCTGGACCAAGATTCACAATGTAGGCAACAAGTGGCTATTTTGACACTCATACCATCTCCACAATAGTCTGCTAAGATTCCTATTGTATGAGATATCCCATTGATACTGATCACAGTCATTACAAAGGTGACAATTCTATGTCAGCGTGTTGACTTATAGAAGGAATTTCACATCTTCTCACCATGTCAAGGTATTGTTATCGGGGATTTTTGAGTCCTTAACCGTCACAAATGCTGTTGAGATTCTTGTTATTACATTGAATTCAAAACAATGCTACTTATCTTTATCAGGTTAAGGCAATATCTTTTTTTCATTTGCCACATTTTTGTTGTCTCTGTAGGTTGATGGTATGCACTATAAATACTCTGCGCCCTAAAAAATATTATATTAGAGCACAGAGTGAATATAATATTTAAAACATAACCCTTCTTACATAATATTATTATGTCTCTCCAACTATTCCCCTCTAGTTCTTAATTTTATGTCACATATTTCTTTGTTTCCATTATGTGCTAGTAATGTTTCATATTCATGACATAGAAAATACATACTATGGCATGCTATCGAAGGAATGAGCGATTTCAGACTCATGTGGCACCCATTGTTCTAATTCTGAAGCAGAAGCCCAAGCAATTGAGGCATACATGAACCATATATCAAATGCTTTCACTGAGGAAAGGAAACTTTAAAGTGATATGGTCATCTTCTCAGATGCTAAGTCTATGTTAAAGGCTTTAAAAAGTAGGAAACCATACAACCCAACTACCCGAAAGCTCATCAGAACAATAGATTGTTTTATTAATGATCACGCCGTCATTCTCACAATTCAATGGATTCCAGGACACGCAAACATACCCGACAATTAAAGAGCGGACATACTTGCTAAACAGGGAGCAACACGCCCACAAACAGACTATCCAACATCCATAGAAACAGCAAAACAAACAGTTATGTCTCACAAGAAAGAGGAGCGGATGAGAGAATGGGCAGCTGTGAAAAAAAGGAATGGCCATATTCGATTATATAAATACTCCAAAACCTAAAGACAGCATCAACTCCCTGAAAAGATGTGAACAAGTCTTTCGTCTACGCCATATCTTCTTTAAATAATAATAATGGTATTTATATACCGCTATACTGTCCCCTAGTGGCTCCAGGCGGTTTACAATTCTAAACATGTAGATAGAAGTAATAAAATACATATACATAGAATATAATACATGAACAAAAAAAGAAGCTCTTTCCAGGATAGAAAGATTGACAAGAACCAATGTGCATGGTCAAAAATCATAACAAAAAAATGAAACTCTTTCCAGGATAGAAAGATTGACAAGAACCAGACAGATGTATGCATCTTTAATGATTTTTAAGTAAGTCTTTCACGCATCGGACGGATCGTTGGGAGTAGGACCCTGAAATATTGTACATAGGCGCTTCTAGTGACCTGCTAAAAGTAACTTTCTCAAATTAAAAAAAATATCAGAGTTCTGGATCTTTTCTGCTATATGTTCCTTGTTAATTTGGCAAACACGCTGTGGTCCAATCTTAAAAGTAATGGCCTATTTGAGTTTTTTTGCTATTTGTCTTTGTTAATCTTTGCGAACACGCTGTGGGCACATTGTCGAAGGTAGGACTATGTAATCTTGCAAAGATGATGTTTTAGTTGTTCCTTAAAAGATGTTATCTCATTTTTTGAAAAAAAATAACGTTTTGACAGAATTAATTCCCTTTTATCATTTCCACGTATGTCCTTCACTCAGTCGACGCATTGTTGGAGTAGGACCCTGAATAGTCATACACCATTTGGATGGACACAATGTTGCGAATAACGCTACTTCTACCTCAAATCATAGTTCAATACATTTAAGGGAAAGCTTGAAAACAAAGAATGACCTTGAAATGATATGGATAAATTCATTTTTTTAGAAATTATAAAGGCTAGTAATCCGCTCGGGAGAGAATCAATGTCGGTCAAACATAAGACTGTTTAAAGTGGTCATGTAACAACGGGGGTCAATTCTTCAAGTATTTTTTTATGTTAAGGGATTTGTATTAACACTGGTTGGTTGGTAGTGAGACATGAAAGCATTGCCTTATTATAAAACAAATATTTAGGCCTTCGATGCGCGAAGGATAAATTTACCCAGATTTCGATGATTGAAACAAATTAAATCTCACAAACTACAACACAACTGATAACATTCTATAACAGTTATATTCATGCACATGCCAGTACATAATTAATGTGATAATTTCAGTATTTTAACCAAATTTATTTCAAAGAATCAAACAAAATATTAGATACGAACCCCTCACTCCTGTTTTCTGATTCATTTAGTTGCTGCCAAATTGCCACCCCTCCTGGGAAATATAAACAATGTCAGTGCCAGAAACAGGTAGAAGAAGGTACATAAGTGACACAACAGCGTTTTTACTACCTAGCCTGGCGCCCGGTCGTCAGAAAACTCCACTTCTTTCTTAATCACTGACATTATGATCAGTCTTCGTAGTTCAAAACACAATTCACAAAGTGGCAACAGTAACTATATTTCTGATATCTGCAATCTTTTCAATGATCATGGAGACCAGAATTTTTCCCGTGGGTTATCTGTACGTCACACAATACGAAGTCTCTTTGCATCTCATTGTGCTCGAATGTAAGAATGTGAACATAGTTCAAACATCACTCTCACTGTTTAACAGGTTGTTAAGTTACAAGACTCTACAAAAGCAACAATTTGAACTTGCGTCCTTCCTAACCTCTGTTTTTGGTTTGAAGAAATTCATTTTCTTGTTTGAGACTTGAGTTTAGTCGTTTCAAAGACACATCAAAATGCTCTTGGTACCACTGAAGAGTTAACTATGCCTGAATGCAGTAACTAGAAGCAACAGACATAAAAACGAGGGTACACCGATACAACAAGGTGAAGTATTAAAAGAATTATTTAGTTTTTTATTGATTGAAGAGCAAAAGAGCGGCTTGTTTCAATTGTTTGGAAAATATCATTTGACGCATGACATTTTTTTTCTTAATGAGACTATAAAAGGGTTGCACCAAAAACTGAACGTCGGTTTATATAGGATATACATGAAACAAATGTGTAACATACTTAGAAGACAAATAAGCAGGAATTCTCATGCATTATTTCTGAAAAATCACGGTTCAGTGCATATCTGAGAAGACGTATAGCAACAAACGCACAAATTACCAGCATTCCCTTAATCTTCACGGAGTTGTGGGTAATCTTCGAGTCTCTTTTGGGAAATTGTCAGGTAAATCACGTGACACTAAAGATTACACGATGGCGTCTTGATTCCCACTGTTCCTTTATCAATGGCACACGTGCAGATTTAAGAGTAAAAATGCTAATTAAAAATTAGGAACCAACACCTTCACTCTTTAGATAACTACGCGCCTGTCAGTATTGGTGATTGAATACGAGAGTCAACGTCAACCAGAAAGACATAAACATCCTAACCATTCACAATTAAATTTGTGATGTGTATACATATGGAAAAGGGGCAGAACATGTCCTTGCAAATTATATCAGGAACAACGTTAAATAGTTTTGTTTTTGTTTGGTTATGTCTAGTATAATACGAACATTTATTTTTTGTGTACATGTCACAAACATGAAAGAAGACATTTTGTCGTCTTTAAAGCAAATTAATATATACAAATATATACTAATTTTTACTCACATAGCTATGACTTGAACTTGTTATGTCGTTTTCATGAACCAATCGTCAACACATATACATATATAAGCTACCACTTTGAATTTCACATCTACAAAGATAATGTACATTGGATACGTACAGATAATAAAATAATGTAAGGAGCTCTGAAAAAAGTTGAAAAGTTGTATTTATGCGTGCTAATCATATTCGTGATATAGATTATTAAATATGATTTAGCGATTAAAGGGTAATCAATCATAGTTTATATCAATATTCTTTTCTGTTTGTAAGTCTTTTCTGTTTCATTTTTATCCATGTACATATACAATTTTGAGTTGGTAGCTTATACTAAAATGTGCTTTTAAGACGGTAAAGTGTAAACAACCGAACGTTGAGCTAGTTTAATCTCCAATTAATCGGAATCGGACTTTTTACTGTGACAAACACACATTGACTTGCTTAATCAGCTTTATTAGAACTTCAAATTTGTCAATAAAAACCAATCTGTCGCATAAGATTCTATCAACGTATTTGTTGCATGCTACTCTTACCGAAGATATATGTCTGTACTTTTAAAAAGACTCAAATTTAGGGAGACACTGTGTTTGGAGGATCCTTCCTTTCGTCAGCCACTGAGTACATTGCCAATGGCTTAAGAGAACGTCTCCTAACCTAGACAATGAAAATTAATGTTCATTTGTCAAAAAGATACAATGGTATAAAGGTGTGTGTGTGTGTGTGTGTGTGTGTGT
>JAUUEB010485591.1:0-10917 GCA_032362205.1 Clione limacina | reverse complement strand
ACACATGTAATAGTGCCTCTTTCCATTTGATTTAGCATATATTTTATCAACTTTTCTTATTTTGAAATGGAAATAGTTGTTAAGGACATAAGTACTTTGAGCACTAAATACAGTACTTCAGGACTATTAAAAAAATTAATTAAACAGTGTTACAAGGACTAGGGACATTTTTCTGGAAGCAAGTCAAGCTTTAAGAACATTCCTATCAGCATGCAATGTACTATGTATGGATTCCAGCAGCTATTAAAACTAACAATACTTCTTTTTGAAAAAAAATTAAATCTGGAAATGAATTATAGAAATAATCAAAACATTTCTTAAAGCAACTATAACAATGGCATCTGAGTATAGTATTTGGTATTTGTTCATAGATATTGGCATCAAAATTATAATTTACATGATTACTTTAACAATTAAATAACAAACAAATATAAGTTAATAAATTCATCAATCATCATTTTACATACATTCAAATAGCTGACTCTGTTTGGGCTATAAGCAAACTTACAACACAAACTTACAGACAGAAAAAAAAGAACTTATTTTTGACATTCCATGTTTGCTATTGCATCATTCTAGTTTTAAGAACAACAATATAAATGAGATTATAATAAAATATACTTTATACATAACAAAAGTATTGCCTTTTTAAATATGTACATATAATATATTTGAAAACTATACGCTGCAAAGAAACTTTGAGTAAATGTTCTTACAGCAATGATTACAAACTTATAACAGTTCAGAACAATGAAAATATTACTTTATAAAGTAGTATTATTCCATAGATGTATATCATAAGTAAAAAGTCTGTTAGCAGAAAAAAAGAAGAATCTTATTTGATTATATTGTCGACATTTATTGCTGTAGTTAGAAACAAAAGATGCATATAATTTCAATCAACAATCATATTACTACATCCAACATCCCTTAAATTGTCAAATTCATCAACTATTTCTGTTGAATTAATAAAGTTTAACTAATTAGAACTTATATCAAGTATTTCATGTGATACCAAGTTTGCTAAGTTTGGTTGATATAAGACTTGATATCCATCATAAAAATGTCATAATTTCCAAAAAATATATGAAAAAGAATTTTTTAAGTAGAAAATTTAAAATCTTATTTCTTTTAAGGAAATCACTTCATTGAAACCAAGGTTCCTTGAAAACGGTGTCAAACCTTTCTCAGATTTAAACTGTGTTAAAAAATAAATAAATTCCCTTAGCATTTGTATACAAGCCTTCTTGTTAACAATTTTGCTATCTAGGAAAAGGGTAGATAATTACAATTTGACTCAAAGCAGTTTTCCTTCAAACCCCCACATTGTTTTTTAATGCTTTATCTAAGAAACTAATTTTACAACAAGTGTTATGTCCTTATCAAGTATCAGATATAGCATTATTAATAAGCCCTATATCCAAAAGATTTACAATACAGGTGTGAATAGGCAGAGTTAGGCCTTTAATTCATGCTGTTATTAATTTCTAGCTGACAGGATTGAAAAAATTGCACCTGTTAATATTCTTTTAATATCTTGAAAATTACATTGTGAATTTTTAAAAGATATATAACATAACTACTTTTTAGTAGAATTTGGACAAATAACAACAATCTTAGAGCACTATTTTTCATAACTATATTTCTGCATTAGTCTCAATAGTTTTCTCAGTTTATTAAAAATAACAATTTGCACAAAAGCATCACTCAACCACTTACAAATCAAACCAACATAAATATGATATAAAAAGCCAAAATAACAGCAAAAGCAACACTCAACTCAATCAAAATCAATTAATCAACTGTTCATTTCAAAAGCTCTTACCATTGTTTAACCATTGTTCAGTAGCTCCTAATATAATGCTGTCTCAGGGCACCACAGTGATTTAATTTTTCTAGCTGCTAAGCAATTTTTTGGAAAAACACGCTTTTGTCCAGTTGAAAAAATTTTGAAAAGTATAAAAAATAAAGAGAGAAAAAACATGAGTCTGTTTTTTTTGTTCTGGCTAAAGTTTGTTTGGTTTAAGCGAGTTGACTGTATATTTACCACATGGTTTACCTATTTCAAGCTATGTGAAAAATAAATACTCCCTGTGTAAACTTCTTTCTTAGCTTTTGATATGGGTTTCACTGTTGTAAGATAAGTAAGAAACTGTTTAATTGTATAAGTATATCAAAACGATAGTAGTATATGGTAAGGGACAGTGGAGTGTGGCAGGATGTTGTGGCAAGGAGTTGTGGTCCAACCGATGTTTGTGGTGATTGAGACAGGTGATGTGTGAAGGACTCAATAACATGCTCTGGGAGATCATCGGTTTATCAATAAAATCACATACATCAAAAGACACAACAATATATCCAAATTGTTTGATTTCTTTTGTTAAAGAAGTGATATAATTTTTTTTTAATGAAGTGGATTGAAGTTAGTTTTGATAATAATATAATGATATTGATGATTTATATCAGTATTAAAAATGACTGTAAGAGACGATATGCTTATATAAGAGACTCAGAACATAAACTAAAATCTCTTGTTATAAATGTATGGTGATGTAAAGGTTGAGTAGTAAAGACACCATACTGATATAAAAAAGTCCATGGTTTGATTCCCGCTCGACAGAAATTATAATGCAGAATTTTGGAAATACTAAAAACATTTCCTATTAGAGATTAGAGACAAATAAAACATTTTCCCCTTATTCAAGTTGGGCATGTCAAAGATCTCTTGGTGCTTTGAAATTGAAGGAATGGTAGCTAAAAAAGGTATATGATAAAAAAAAGTCCTATCTAACTCAACTGTTACTTGAGCAGCCAACATAAATTATAAGAGTACTTTATTTAATGTAAAGTTGGCGCTGTTTGGCCATGGAAACACCAAAGCAAACACTGACCCAAAACTTGGTAAATTTACCAAAGCTGACTTCAGCATAGTGGATGTGCCAAAAAGTAAATTATGGGTGAATATTTTGCACAATGGTGTTACTAGCTGGCAAAGAATGCAATGAGCCAAATGATTTAATAGCAAGTAGAAACTAGAGTTACTTGTAGAAGTATTTTTCATAGTGAACTTTCTCTGTTAAAAACATTGACATGACAGAAACAATTGTAGAAAGGGAAATAGGTTGTTATGTACTAGGTAGTTAACGGGTGAATTTTGTTGTAAATTTATTTCATTACAAGGTCTTATTTGTTAAGAAGCAGGATGATTTTGAAGTATATTTGGCTTCTGATGAAGATTCTCAGCTCTTCAATTGAGACAGAAGGTTTTTTACATGGCAGCAGCTTGCTGGGTATTTAAACATTTAATGTAAAAAGTATCGATTGTCAACCTATCACCAATGAGAGGCGAGGCAATTCATGATATTTTCATTAGGGTAAGAACTCATGACCTTCAAATTCTAATCCAGAGCCACTGTAGCATCATAATCTATCCACTCTTTCTTATGTAGAGAACACAGCTACGGAGACAGTTTATTTTCAATCTTTTTGAAAAAGGGTAAACAATTGACAGAAAGGGGTTACTTGATGCTGCTGCTGAGATGCAGTACATGAATGGATATTTTGCTTTGCTTTCAAAACAAAATAAATAATTGAAACAAAATTCATCATTCTCAAATGCCATCATCACATGTTAAGTGCTTAAATAGACAATGACCATTAAGTGACTATGAGTAAATGCTATAATTCAGTGACTAGGTCTGATCTGTAGTTTGTCATGTGAGGTGATCTTTTGTACATATTGGGCTGCTGCTGCTCTGAAACATAACTTCTATTGGACGTTTGGTTGCTGTGAGGGGGATGAACATGTCCTTGGTGATATGCCCCATTATACTGGTGGTCATACTAAAGGTGGAAAGAAATGTTTAAAAAAAATAATTATTAATTCATCTTTTTTTGGCAAAACCTTTTATCAAAGGATAAACATCAATGTATTAATTAAAAAAAACACTAAGATGAGAAAAGTAATTAATAAATCACAACTAAATAAAAAAAAAACCCATTTAAACAAGGCATGTGAACATCTGATAACATGTTTAACTGAAGAGAAAGAATTGAGCATCAGGTTAGTTTTTTACAAAATACTATTCACGTTAACATTTTTGTGATTGGAAGTAATCTGAATTTTTTTTAAATGATTGGAACACAGTTAAGAGCATCAAGTGTACTGCCATTGACCCTCCCTATATTTATTATATACGATCACAATTAACTCTAATGTTCATTAAGTATAGTGGTTGAACTCAAGCATACTTTTCATAAAGATGATGCAGATAGATTTGAGAAATATTATTTAGGTAATCCTCTCCAAGCCACCAAGTTTGGAACAAAAGCAAAATTGGCATCTTAGAGGCGCTGGTAGCTTAAAAATATTTTCTTTCATTAACATTTTAGAGTGTTTCTTTTAGCTCATGACTATTCCATAAAAAAGCAATGTTTAAAAAATTCAATAAATTATTTTTTTAGAATCCCTTTGTATAAGTTTGTCTTTAGACACTTTGTGTCCAACTTAGTATTGTGATGTGATGTGATGCTGTAGAGGACAACTAAGAAAATGTCTCGTGCCATTTTCTCGCAAATAAAAATGTTTGTGACCTTTAATCATTATCTAATATATTGACAGTTACCAAACAAATTGCCTTCACCAAATTGTAAAAAACCTCACCTTGATATATATCTGTAAACACCAAAGCTTTCACTTTCTACTCAGAATTTTTTATTTCTATCCAGATATTTCAAAGCAACTTGCAAAAACTCTAAATATGACTAGAGAAGAGGACTAAGTGCAAACAATCTACTAAGTAGGACAAGGAATATGTCAAGAATTATTGCCTCATCAGTATCAGATATAGTTTTCTGTAGAAGGTTCTGTATAGATATAAGAGGACAGCTCAAAGGGGAAGCAAGTAACCAGGGCCTCAAATAACAGAACACCACACAAGCAAAAATAGAAAAAAGCAATATGAAACCTTGTCAAATATAAACAAAATATTGTATTGAGCTACAGCTATGACTTGATTATTTAGTGTGGCCTCAGTCCATTATGTTTGAAATGTTATGTTTAAAAGTATTTTCTCTAATTTTGAGCTCTAAAATCTTAACAACAAAAGAGAAACTGCAATTGTTGTAATATGTACCGTGTTATCAAGTATTTAACGGAACTCAAGTTGAATGTTGTGTGCTAAAGTGCTTAAGGTGTATACCCCAGTGATTTCTTAGAGTGCTAAAAGTGTTCACCCAAATTTACGAGTGTTAAAGTGCCAAAGGGTTCTGCCCCAGTGGCTGAGTAATGAAGGTGTCTGCCCCTGTAGTAGATTGCTCAAGATGTTGGGCCTGTGGTTGACTGCTTAAGATGTCAGTCCCTGTGGTAGATTGCTAAAGGGGGTCAGCACCTGTAGACGACTGCTCAAGATGTCTGCCCTGTGGTAGAGTGCTTCAGGTGTCTCCCAAGTGGTTAAGTGCTAAAGAGGACTTCTCAGTGATAAGTACTCAATGTGTCTGCTCCTGTGATAGAGTGCTAAATGGGTCTGCCCCTGGGTATAGTGCTTAAACGGTCTGCTCATGTGGTAGAGTGCTCAACAGGCCTTCCCCTGTGGTAGAGTGCTCAACAGGTCTGCACCTGCAGTAGACTGCTCAAGATGTCTGGGCCTGCAGTAGAGTGCTTAAGATGTCTACACCTGTTGAAGACTGCTCAAGATATTTGCCCCAGTGATAGAGTGTGCAAGGTGTTTGCCCTAGTGTCAGACTGCTGAAGGTGTCCGCCCCAACTGCTTAATGAATAGGTTCCGTTCCCAGTCATAAAGTGCTGAAGGTATCTGTCTCAGTGGTATATTGGCGAGACTTTTGTCAGGGGTTAAACTGGTCAGTCTGGCATCAGTATGCTGGAACTGGGTATGATTTACACTTTCACACACATTTCATGCGTAGAAGCATGTTAAAATGTATAATTGGAAATGTTAAATCACTTATAAGTTCAAAAGGACCACAAGTTAATTCTGATCTGAATAATTGAAAACAAAACTATTAAAATTACATCTTTACAATCTGAGTAACATTTTTCTAATCTCTAAACCTGGAAGACTTCAATGTCTGATAAACCTCAATATGTATCCATACAATTGTCATGCCTGTATGCAGCCTACCAGAGCCTTAAAACTCACTGACTACATTAAACTTCAACATTGGCGAGCACCAGAAACCTCAAAAAGTATATATTTTGATTTACCCTCTTGTATAATTCAACTAACTGACTACCTTGGATGCAACTATTGTGTCAATTCAAATTTTACACTTGAATCCCTCTGAAGCAAGCCACGAACGTTTCACCATTAACGTACGGTCTAAACAATGTAACTCAAGCAAATATGGCCGCAAGGCTTGCCTCGGAGGGGGTCAAGCATACAATTTTAATTGATGCGATAGTAGATTATGTAATTGATACATGGTAGTCAGTGAGTCAAAGATGAGTACCAGAAAATACTGTAATGTAAGCAAAATGTAAAGCTGCATGATTTAAAACTTTATCTTGTGCAATAAAACCGTGTAAAATCAACAAATTCAGATAACTTGGAACCTGATCTGCAAAATAGCCTAAAGCTCCAAGATGAATATAATCTGTAAAAGGCAGGATTTAAAAAACTTCACAATTTGTTATGTAAAATAATCTTTTAAAACAGCATAAAATTTAAATATCAAGGTCTTTATTCAAGCTCTTATTTTATCTTAACCGTAAAAAATTGGCTAAATGAGATTATTCTATTTTGTTATGGTTTACTATTTCCACCAAAAAAATTATCCACACTGCTATTTTTTTCAATTTTTCTTAATTATTTACAAAAATTACAATCAGCGTTGAATTTACAAGATCTATGTAGTTTCTGTGAATGCAAAAATAATTATTACTGTCATCAATCATACTGGAAAATCTTATGTAAACTTAGACAAATTACAACATAAGGAAGATGATAAAGCAACAGATTTCAAATTGGACTGCATTATAATAGTCTGCAGTCTGAAGCATTGTAACTCCCTTCATAAATGTTAACAAAACAAAAACTTTATAATTGCTAGAAACTGCAAGGCTATAGAAAGCTGTATGTGGTTAGTGTTATTGGTAAATCGTGAATATGTACTGAGGATAGTAAGACTCTGGATAATTTTGAAATGATATTTTCATAACATCTACTTTAAGAGTCTTCAATGTTGATTGTTAAACAACAAATCCTAAGATAAGATCAATCATATAAAAAAGCTAGACAGAGGAAGAGTCAACATCTTCTTCTTCTTCTGGTGGCCTTAACTGTACCTGAGGTGTGCGTGAATTATATGAATTTTCCCTGGACTGTTGAGGTGATAGATTACTAGCCGGTGTGCTGCTTTGACGACTGTGGGAACCACTGTAACCACTACTGGAGGGAGACTGGCCTGGAAGATTTTTCTCTATACCCAAGTTATACTGACTACGGCCAGGCGTTGAACTACCGGAGAAGTCAAGAGCTTGACGAGGACTTGGGAATCTGTGATGATCATAGGAACTAGCTGGCTGTCTTGGTGATGTGGGGTTAGAGTTGAAAGCCGAAGATCTGTGAAGAGGAATGTATTGGGAGAATATGACCAAAAAGAAAAATACCACGCCACAAATGGCTTCTTGTAAAAAAAAAAGGTATTTAAATACTTAAGGCTATAATAAAAATGAAAAGGTCATATATTATATATATTTGATCAAATAAGAAAACAACCACAGCCGCTTCAAAGTAGTGCATTTAGTTTACTGACTGACTTCCCCATCACAGTAACTGACTCAGTGAATCAATGGTGATCAGTGCTTCCAATGAGGATTTGTAAAAGTGATGGATTTTTTAAAACAATTGCAATTTTGACATAAAAGACCCAAAAATTAGCCATTCAGTGCTATATCAGGCCATAATGAAGGATTAAAAAAAGACAAAATGACGGATTTCCGTCAATTGACGGACAATTGGAAGCACTGGGTGATAATAGCGGACCCAGTCACGCACACAGCACTGTGTGGGCTAGAGTCATTGTTTTCAAGGTAATCAAAATCAATACATTTTATTGTTTATGATGGCGAAATGGTTTTATTTGAATTCATTTCAAAAGAAAAAAGCAGGTCTTTTAGGGAATATGAGTCGTTTAAAGAAAAACAAAACAGATTCAGCACAATAATACAGGGTGAAATCAAGTATTCAAATGGCTATTTTTTTATCAACTGCAAGAGCTCACAATTGAATTTTAGATAATTATATCAACATGTAGTAAACAGTTTTGTCTTCAACATGGACTTACTTTGAATGGATTCAACTCATAAATACTCCTGTTCTCAAAGTTGAGGAATATCTATCTGCATTATCATCGTCAATGAAATAAAAGAAATTGCAATTTGAAATCTCAGCAAAAAACTTGCTTGGCTTTTCTGCCCCTTTACGTTTGTTGGTTCTCTGACCAAAAGTATGACATAACACATTGTGACTGTTAATGTAAAGTTTGAAAGTACGACCCATTGTCAGCTAACTGAATATTCATGACAATAAATGAGAGTGTGAAGAAAACATACAGCAAAATCAGGATATAGGCATTGTAAAATGAGAAAAACAATTAGAAATCAGAAACTACAGTGCTGGACTTAACCTATGATTTTCAGTCAGTGTTAAAACCTAGACACGCCCATGATTTATTTCTTGCTTCCTGTCACGCTCGAGGGGGAAAAGGTACTATAGCATGATTTCTTAAAGTCAGCTAAGTGATAACTTTTCATAGGGGAGCAAACAGCTGTGCAATGATTTTGATATTCTCTTATTAAAGAATTCATAATAAAAATGAGAACATAATGTATTGAACTAACTATACAGCTTGGAAGTATTTGACACTGGCCAATTCCCTATACAGTAGAATCCAGATAATACAATTGCTCGGTAATAGCCAAGAGGCATTGAATTATCCATAGTTTGTATAATACATTTTTAAATTTCAATTTAACAATATCGAAATCCTTTGAACATGATATTTAAAGTGTAGAAACGTACATTAACAAGGGCTTGTTTGTGATAACTGATGCATGGTGATTGATATTCATAGCATCTACTTGTGTCTCTCATACAGCACAAATTGATTTTAAAATCATCAGCTTTCTCTGTACGTAGTAGTGAATACATAAGGTTGTCAATGGAAAAATTATACTTTGGAGTTGGCTCTTTGAACGCAGGCCAGGATAGCTCAATTGGTAGAGCACTGAACTGGCTATAAGGTCACAAAAACTCACAAAACTAACTAAAATTAATAACGTATAATAAATTACTTAATCAAAGAGGGGAAAAATTAGGATATTTGCATTTGCTTCTAATTATCAACTAAATCGACTTCGTTTATATAAGTGAATACCTTTGTACACTTTCAGCCAAGCAATCAACATCAAATATCAGTAAACAAATCAACTGTCTAACTTCATGCAGATTTGTAAAAAAAAAATTCTTTACAACAATGGTTAAACAAACCTTTGAGTATTTCTGGTGGGACTGCCATCTTTCATATTGCCGGAATAGGGTGCGGATGAATTTCTGATGGGACTGCTATCTTTCATATTGCCAGTAAAGGGTGCGGATGTGACCCTTGGTGATGAGACTGTGTGAGGGTAACCACTCTTCACTCGGTCTTGTGAACTTTGAGATGGCTGATAGTTTCCTTCTCGTGGAGGATGATAGTTATGTACATTTGACCCGAAAGGTGTAACAGATTCGTTGTAAGTCCTGTTTGTTTGGTTTGTTGCCGCTCGTAAAGAAACAGAGTAATGCTGTTGTGAAGATGGAGGGTTATAACTTGATGGTCGGTTATTGGAGGTATCACCTTGGTTTCTTACATTGTATGTAGTGGAATAAGAGTTTCTCTCCTCTCTATGTCTTTGAAAGGATGTGGCATCATTATTATTGAAATACACAGGATTAGGAAAGGAATTTCTAGATATAGAGTTTGAGTTGTTTAGAGGTTTATCAAATGTTCTTTCATTAGGAGATTGCTGCCTATGCTGCTGTTCATTTTGCCATCCTGGTCCACTGTTTCTTTTCTCTGGACTAAACCTGAATGACAAAATAGGAAAATTAGTTAGAAACTATCATAAAGACATGCTTATTTAATCATGAGATTGAATAAGTCCAAATTTAAAATTGATCATTGAGGATGATAACAAATAATAAAATTTTGTCAGAAAAAATATTAAGATGGTTTTGATCTTTTCAAACAGAGAATACATTCTTGACATTGAAGACTCACAGCAAGGTAGACAAGCAAAAAATAACAGCATATTTGGTTTAAGTTTCATAATGTTGAGTGAAGAATAACAATTCAATCTAACATAATTGTACATGCTATTGACAAATAAAAAATTTCCTTTTATTTTTTATAAGCAGTTATGAAAAACAAATAAAATCTTGGTAATCAATCCCTGAAAAAACTGCAAACATGGGAATTGATACAACACATAACTTAGCAATTAAAAAAAGCAGCTTTTTTCACTTTGACAAAGACAATTTCCTTATTGTTGGGATTTCATGTACTTGAGAAAAACAAGTATTTGTCCTGCAATGGTATGCTATAATAAGGAAATATGTGAAGTAAACAGGATTTATTTATCAAAATTGCTTTTTTTTAAATAGTTAAAATAACCCTAAGGTGTCCCTCTTTAAATCAATAAAATATAATCTTTTATTTTGAAATTGGACGTCAAGAAAATCACATAAACAGACCTGCCAACCTCCAAGGAGCTCAAGGAGTATTTTGAAGGCCATGAAGGAGTATTTTGAGGGCCCAAAGAGTAATAATAACTCAAATGTGCGAAAAAACATACTCTTTATTATTAAAAAAAAAGAAAAATTCAAATGAAATATTATATTCATCATCTATAAGTTA
>JAUUEB010485580.1:0-10918 GCA_032362205.1 Clione limacina | reverse complement strand
CCGCGCATTCCCCCCCCCCCCCCCCTAGTACTATCCCAAACCAACGCTTTATAATTTAATATCGTAATTGAACATTCATGTTTCTAAGCTTTTGACGTTGTGAGCCATTTACATCGCATAAACAAGTTTATTTGTATCTTATTATAAGACCAAGCAAAAAGACGGTATCGTTACAAACTTTGACAACAACAATCTCATTTTCTTAAACGGTTAAAAAACATTTATTTGATCTCGTTCGAATAATAATCAAATAAAGACATCAAATGCTAAAATCAGTTACGCATTGGGTAGTGTGTAATAATAGAGTCGATGGGTTGTATGGATAACAAACTGTTTTGGTCACGTCATTGGGAGATCACTTTGCCATCTTATATTATAATTGCCTAATAGCCGTACTGAAAGAACGACGGATTTCGATTTTCCACAACGTTTTGTGAGCTCACCAGTTCTTGAGGAAACAAGGGTATCCATGCGCATTGATGTTTCCGTTTTTCTTTGTTGACCAGGTAACCCCGTGTTTAAATAAGGTTATAACATACATCGGATTAACAGTAAAAGTCTAAAAATAAACTTAGTAATCACAAAGATAGGTGTAAAAGAATAACAATATTTGTTAGACAGTAAATAGCTATAAACTGATTGTCAAAAGCAGTATTTATATCTAAAAAAATCCGTTGTCAATAAGTCAAAAACACGTAAATGATGTCAAGGTTTCAAAACAATTTGCTAGGATAAGACTACGTTTAGAATAACTAGGTTTGTATGTGGAAACATCAGAAATAGCGAAGCTAAAACAATTATGTTCGGACAATTTAGGGTTGAAAACATGGCGTTTAGAACAACAACGCTTCGAATAGTTTTAATTATACGAGGGGGGTAAAGAGAGAGGGAGAGAGTGAGAGAGTGAGAGAGCGAGAGATAGATATATAGAGAGAAAGGGAGGTAGAGAGAGCGAGAGTGAGCGAGAGTGAGCGAGTAAGAGAATGTGTTTGATGATAAAATTGCAAGGAGATGGAGCGATGAAGACAATCTAAAAAATCTTAAAATTGGCTAACTGTCAACTTTAATTTTTTAACTAAAAATATAGAAATTAATATAAGATGTCTATAAGACTTGTAGTCTTCATCTATGTTCCTTTGATTTCGAGTGCGACACTATAAAGTATTATACACACCTGCTATCAACACCTTGATATTTAATCAGATATAGAATTGTCGAATCAATACTGTCAGAAACGTTCATATTCTAATGTAGCAGTTATTGTTGTTTATGCAAGCGACTCAGGTTGGAATCCTGCTCAAGTCAAATTCCTTTTTTAATAAGTTGTAGAAAAAAAAATCTACAAAATTAATGAGACGTTTACTATTATTTGGATGCCCAGAGACGGAAACATTACATGACAAATTATGACCTCTTCATTATTGGGTTACATTCTTCCCTAGCAGCATCTGGCAAAAATATAGCCCTTTAAGGCACATTAGCCAATCATGTTAATTTACTTGTAAGCAGAAGAATGCACGCGTCGACCAAACCTAAGGGCAACATTTCTCAGTTGGATAATTGCCAAGTTAACGGACATTGAAGTTTGTCTGGGATTCCTTGACCCCTCTGTAATTCCTACTGTCCTGTAGGGATAGTTTTAGGAGATTGCTAATCTTGGATGCCTGTCAGTGAATTTACGAAAAAAAAGTGTCAAACCAGAACTTTAGAGTACTTCAAGAAAATTTAGCCACGTCCAGTCTGAAGTTTGCCAGTTTGGGGCGGTTTTTTCCTGAATAATATGTTAATATGATTTGTGCTTTATAACTATCATATCGGTCAGAGGTAAATTGATTTTTATTTAACCATCACCAGCCCTTTTTGGATGGACTTGAGATTTCATTGATAGTTCTAGGTAAAAGTAAGTGTTGTGCATTTTTGGTACCATGTAGCAATGTGTACTGTGGAGGCTCGTTTGGTGTTTACTGTTGGTCAGCATCAGTACCTACTGCATGTGCTTGTGGTCCTGCTTGCGCTAAGGACCCCAGTTTTGATCGACACATACAAGTTTGTTTGCAGATGGAGCCTCATTAGGGGATGAGGCAGGTTCATTACGTTTACCGTGAGTTTGTGTTTCTGGTTCCATTTTAGTTGATTTTTTGTCGTGCAAAGAATGAACAAAAAGGGAGACGACTTAAACCATAGATACTCTTGATGGTTTAACAGAAGTTAGTTACCTTTAAATGTTCAAATGAATATATATGCGTCCTTGTGTAAACAGGTCTTTGTTACCAAGATAGAAAAGTTTTTTTAAAATAGCGATCGTAGATAGTGACGTTATTTTGCCACACACTATCACGGTTAAACAAATAATAACCTGACCATTGTCATTCGGTCAGAGAAGAGTCAGGCGGATAAAGATATTGTCTTCTTTTATTTTATTTTTTCACGTGAAAAGTTAACGTTCTGTTCTGTTCAGCTTTGTACTGGCTAAACAAGTTTTTGAAAGAAGTGAGTCTTGTACAGGAAAATCATAACAGACATCAGCTTTCTCACTTTCTGAAATTTCCACTCATCCTTACGCCCCCTATTCTTCTCATTCACTCAGAGTTCACATCAGCTTAGGGGCGGGGCGGGTAAGGGTTTGGAAATCCCTACATTCCTAGCTAAAAGGTGAAAGATTCTGCCGCTAAGTTCACACATTAATAGCTTAATATGATGATTAAAGGCTTGTTACTTGACCACAGTGAAGAATCAGCACTGTTCTCCCATCTTAAGACTCTCATCAAATCACATCTGCGCAGCGAAGACACAACACTGTCCGCCATCTTAAATTCACGCCCTCCTCATACTAAGTCGGATGGAATAAATGACTTAAAACTTTACACAACAATCGTGATAAGAACGATAGCGTTTTTATGAGAATATCAAGTACCCGCCGCCAATATCGTTTACACAAATACCCGCGACAAGTTGATGTGTTTTGACTGGACGAAACCATCTATTTTTCAATTGTTCTGCTTGCCTCCGAGGCAGCTCACAATTTGTCTACTTAAGAAAATGTTTTTTTACTCCCTCTTCTTACATTAGCAAAACCCCACGTCTATAACCAAGCAGAAATCCATGGATTTATTAGATGTTCGCTGTCAGAATATATGATATAATGTATAACTTAACATTTTTTCAATTAAATGAATGACAAATTTAAAATCTGTTTTCTGGAATCAAGCGTTTTTATTAAAATTCTTGATAACATGTGCTTATCAAGCATGAGGTACAGAAATCGATTCCTTCAGTTAAAGCAATGTACATACACAGACCGGCATTGTTCTTTGTTGATTTCTTTTATATTTAAAATCCTTGTTTCATATATATTAGAATTAAGGAACTACTAGTTTGAAGTTTTTAATAATATATCAACTGCATTGATCAATAGACATTTATATTTAAAGACCTATTTATAAAGATTAAATCAATTTTAAATCATTTTGATAATCGGTCTAGTTTATTGGTGTTCTTTGTCTGGTGGCATACGCTGAGTGCATAACTAAAACAATCTCTGCTTCATACCCTAAGATGGATGATCAATGGTGGTGAGCCATAATTTTTTCTCTTTGAAATGATGTGTTTTAGTGCCAATTGTCTTGAGGAAAATCGAATATGAGTGTTGAGATTGTATAAACTCTTTTTCTATTTAACAAGTTAAGAAGTTTCTAATTTAGGGTTGATTCAGTCAAAAATATGTTTTTTTTTATTCTGAAAAAGTTGTCTGTTCAAGCAAAGCTCAAGTTTACTTCTAAAAGTATACCAGAAAAAGGATTGTTGTTTTCTGAATATCAAAAACAAAGAAAAATGTCAACAGTTTGATTAAATTGTATACTATTAAATTAACTGTATCCTTCAGAGTAGCTTTGGGGTTACACATTCTTTACTCATCTGAACCAAATTCTCCTGGGATAGAGTGAACAGAGGTCTTTGCAAAGAAGTCTTCGGTCCGCACGTTTTTTTGAAACATTATCGATTATCACCTAGCTAAAAAACGTCTGTCCATCTATATCTCACGCGATCCATCTACTTCACTGGCGTCCAGCTCGTGGATGATAGAACACATTTAGTCTACATTTGGTTACAATCGTTCTCTTGGGGAAACTGTGGTCTATCACTTCCTGTGAGCCCATTCCCATAGTTATCCCTTCAAATCCACATAAATCTATATTTTTTTATGTCTAGTTATAATTGCTTTTTCCTTTTTCTCGTTGCATTTTCTATCGTATATCTCTCCAAGCTGATGTATCACTTAGTTTCAGATCAGATCTTTTCTGCTTTTCTCATTACTTATTAATGTCAAGACGGACGCTATGGAGCTCGATCAAGAGGATGATGTTACCCCCCTTGTCTTATGGAGGGTTATTGAGATCAATATTAGAGCCTTAAGCGCATCCAATGTCAATCCTTTATCATAGCCTTCTATTCTGACGTCACATAAATTTCCATTATGTCGTCAAGAGTTTTTTGAGATCTCTCCATTTTTTAAAGTTCTAATCCAATATCTCATCATTAAGAAACAAGACAAATCCTGGCAGTTCTTGACGACAACAAATCAACAATATTGACATATTTGGGCCATTAAGAGACCAAAGTACTGAGTTACTCTAAGTTTATAAAGGGTGTTAATGAATAAATTTTTGCTTAAAAAAATACGTTATACAAGATTCCGACTTATTTCCGATTAACAGAAATGAATAGAGTGACAGAATTATTTCACCAAAAGTAAGGTTCAAAACGAAGCATACGCCAAATTTCCAATGAGAGGGCTCCTGAGATTTACGAAAATGATCATTCGTTCATGAAAAAATAATTATGATGATTCACGAGATGATGCAAAGTCAGACACATTTTCCTTTCATTCGCCATTTTTATCCTTCAACTTTTCATTATTTATCATTAATTTAAGCTATATTTTTGGCTTTTACTTGTTTTGATCTTCCATAATATAGGAAAGTGTATGTTATTTACCAAAATATCTTTTTTTCAAGATGATTTTGAATGTTTCAACAAGCTTGATCTAGAGCAAAATCAGTTGAAACATGGAAGACATCGGTACGTCTAAACCGCATCTTTACAATTCATTAATCTTATATTTTCCAAACTCATTTGTTTGTCATCGAGCCCCTTACAAGGCAAACACTAGAGTTAAAAGTTGAATGAAATGGCAAGATTTGCATCAAGAGTGCAACCAAGCTAGTGGAATCATTTTAGGGCTTTTTTTTAGCTTGAACCCTGACTAAATTGTTATGAAAGCTTTCTCAAAGGGTTTCGGCCCTATAAAGCCTTCTTGTTAACATACTAAAGTTTTCCAAATATTTACGATACACCATTTTTTTTAGATAGCGGCCAAGATTTTTAAAAAACTGAGGAATGAAACGTTTTTTCCTTTTACGCATGATGAATTCCTGTTCTGCGCAAGCCCCATACAATTTTTTGAAAAGAATTCATCTTACTCCTTGGCTAAGATTTGAATTACATTTGAGTGCTTTTGGGTTCAACACTGTAGTCTTCATGTCATCAAGAAGCGACCCTGTTAGCGACATTTGGAAATGTATCTAGATATAACAATGCTGGCACATTATAGCAAATTCAATGTCCACACATCTTCTTTTAGTGTACCAACTTCTAGTACAAATCTATTACTCACCATCACCTCTTCATTGATAATATTTTCGTATTTCAACAGATATTTCTATCTTAATGTTTAAGGAGCGGGTATCATTTCTTGCCACACCATCAACCTGGTCTGATCCCCTGAGAATACACTCGTCTTGCTCGTCATTTTTGTGGTATTTCACAACAATTGATAATAGTCTATTGCTCTGGTTGTGAAAAAATAGAACTTTATCCTTGCACAAACACTTTCCCTCCTCTTTCAATGATATGTAATCATCCCCAAGTCATTGACTGTATTTGTGCCCATCCAATATACAAAATTGAATAGCACCTTACAAGTGACCTCTCTATTGAACTTCAAAGTGTAGTACAATGTTACAAGGATGGTTCATCAACTTTAACATGTCTATGTGAAAGATTTTTTTTTCTCGGGTTAGTTTTTTAAAAGGCGTCGTGTCTTGAGCTCAAGCTCATCCCTTACCTTAAATGAATCTCCTTCAGTAAACCAAATAATATAACTATGCTGGAAATATGAAATTATCCCTTTTTTGGTGCAGAGAATTTCTTTTACCTGCAGCTATCCTCTTTCTTCAGACCCACCAAAAGATTTATTGGTAAGAACTAACAAAAAGGCGTTTTTACGCAAGTATCTCGTTTTTCTACATACACTTCTATGTACCATTCTCAGATGAATCAATGTAACTGTTACCCACTTTGATCATTCAAATTGTCAACTCAACTTGATTCATGGAGGAAGCTGCATGAAATTATTCTGGTAAATTGTTAGTAAATATGATTAAAAACTGCATATAAATCTGAAGTGGAGACTTAAGCATGTCTTGTTGACATATTTTTCAAAACGAACTCAATAAACCATTTAATAGAACTGGCCTGATTACACATTTAGTTAACATGTAACCAAGACACCATTGATTCTGGCTTGCAATTCTATTCCTTATCCAATTAAATCTTAGTGTAATTCTGAAGGCACTTCTTTCAAACAGCTGAAGACCCGCCGCCCAACAAATCGCCGCCGAACACCCACCAACCCTGCGAGTCGACATTTCCACTGGACGGCAATGACTGACGATTACCGACGTCAGTGGGCGAAATTATTGACCTCAGACCTCTGGCTCTTACATGTCATCCAGAACTCAAATGTGCTAGTCATTTGCAGCCGTCTTTGATATTGCTGATTAAGTACTCAAAAGAATATAACTTTAGGTTTGCCCAAAAGCCCTACATAATGTGCGGTAGCCCAGGGCTATGAAGCACATGTCAATATCCTCCTCAGCTATCACCAGAGCACCTTGTGGCTTCGGGGTCAGACAGGCACACCCGACAGATTTCATGCCATCCGGCAATACACACATCTTTTAGCATTAACCACTTTTCAGGCTAAAATCCAGGCAATATATATTAATTGGGAAAAGACGCAAGACATTTTTTACTGAATACAAAAAGTTATGCACAAGGCAATTTGTCGATAGACACCTTTAACATTCGTAAAACTTCGTTCCCCGTATAGTTTGAAAGTCAAAAGTTCTGACGAGATTAGAATAATAAAGAAACTACAGCAGGCTAATAGCTACTTAGATATCTTTATATTACCACGTTTTTGTTGCAGGCTTCATTTTTGACTATTTGACCACTGGCCATAATTAAAAATGCGAAAACGACACCATAAAAAAGCCAAATATTTTGAATAATGCTGTTTAATTTAATGCAAATGAAACATGAAATAAATTTCAATTCACACAATTATTCAAACTGCACGAAACGATGCAAAAAAGAAAGATGCATATTTATAAATTAAATATCTTGAAACATGAAAATAAAATTACCTCAACATGCTTGCCGCCGTTGTCGTCCAAAAATTCAAGTTTGGTCCTGATTATCTCTAGGCGTTGACTAGCATCTGAAAATGCTTCTTCTCTGACTTCCATTATCAGTTGTACCATGTAATCTAACGGAGTATAGAGAACTTTCTCCGGTAGGTATCACAAGAAACAAAATTCAGAGTCTCATCATTTCACCCACGGGACTAGATCAACTCTCCTTATCAAATGACGATAGCATACCATCCCAGAGACTTCCTTCCGCCGAAGTCCCAGTAGGGGTAGGGGCTTAATCCTGCCGGAAAAGGACACCCGACTGTCCGCCTACCAGTCTAGAGAGACACACAGTAGACATAATTGGTGTTCTTTCAACAACAAATGAAACACTTAACATTTTATGCATCATTAACATGTGGCGCCGTTTTTCTCTGATGTTTTGCATTGTTAAGATTGGAGTCTTGTGTTTTCATCTGAAGCCTTTTAGTGTACAAAGTTATTATAACAATTTTTACTGGGTAGACTATATTTTACTATCTTGAATAAACGATCGTATGTTTAAGTTACCTCCATTGTGACAAGACTCACAATAACTAATATTACATTTACGACAGTTATTCAAGGACCGGTGGTCAAAGCATCACAAAGGTGGAATCGTACAAAACCGTTAATGATACTACCGATACTGTTCACAGTGCAAGGCATTTTAATGGTTAGTCTTTGCACGTACATAAACTTACGGGAATTCCCACTGTTTGTTACTATAAACCTACCCCTAACCCTTTAACCCTGCTTGGATAGTGACCTAAAATAGAGTTTGCTCGGATAGTGAACTAAGATACAGTGTGCTTGGATAGTGACCTAAGGTACATTTTGCTTGGATATTTTCCTAAAGTGAAACTAGGAAGTTTGTGTACGTGCAATGACAACGCATTTTATGTTTGATTTATATAATTTGTTTTTAAATGTATGTAGTTTTTCCACATTTTGCCCCTGTTTTTATTCCTTAGATTTGTTGCCAAAGGTGTGATACTTGAACGGCAACAGCTGCTCATTCATAGTTTCCATCATCCGGTATTCACACGCCTTTAAGTGACGCGTTGCGTTGGATATCTTTGTTAACGCCAAGTTTCTGCTCATTGTTTTTCCTTTCTTCTTATTGATTGGTATTTATGTACCGCTGGTTGTAGTGTAACATTCATGGTAAACAGTTTTCTCATAATGAGACCATAATCCTTACGAAACCAAAAAAACGCCAAGACTCATTCCTCTTGAATTTAAACAAATTGACGTCACGCAACCAGCTTACTCAGACTAAGTGATTGTCTACATACTCATGAGACGACTATAAGACTTAGTCTGAGGAAGCGGCTGAGATATCTGCGAAACGTCATCTTTTTCCTTTAAAAATGTAAATGTTTTAAGGCCGTCGCCACAAGTATGGCGGATATATAAAATAGGTCCAACATAAGCGTCTTTGAACAAAGATCAAGCCAATTGAGGATGGCAGCAAAAATGCGACGATTATCGAATTCGAACCCTCTGTTGATTTTAGGGGTGCTTAATTGAAATCGTTACTATGTCCTTCAAACTGTTTTTTACTGACTAAAGCCATATAGAAAAGGACAATGCTTACATGTAACTGTTTTTGAGTTGAACTGCTTTAATGCATGTACACATATACCAGTCTCTTTATTAGTGTACATGTTACATGTTATGACATATGTTACGACATATGTTAAGAGTTAAGGCATATTGTAAACATGTTTTTATGATATATGTTACGCAACTACAGGCGTGAATACTTTAAGCTTCTTCCTAAAAACTTAAGAAATAGTCTTCACGTCGCATTCCATTTCATGTTCGAATCCGAAGAGGACTGCATGTTCGTTACCATTCTTCACTTGTCCATGACGTTGTGGATAACGTCTTTCATGGAACTTTCTTTCGTTGCAAGGGACGTAAACGCTTCCAATCAAATCAACCAACTAAAAGTGTTCACTTTCTGAAATGTATCTTACTAATAAGCTTTTTTTTCATAAAATAATCCCACCATTACACCATATATCACGCAAACTAAAGTATAAGTATTGGTTTCCGCGTCCTCCAAACAGGACAAATGATGTATTGATCTTGTTTTAAATCTACAAAAATATTTATCATTGTCTGCCATACACTTTCCATATATTTAATTGATACATCATGGCAGGCTGAGCAAGAACATAAATAATTTCTGAACAAATTCATCTCCGTACATTGTTCTTTCTACTCAAGTTTCCCCTTCCACCAACGCGAGCAGACGCGTTTGCCTCCAGTTCCCGCCATTGGGATTGATATTAAGAGTGTAAGACATGGGATCCGTAAGTTTCCTGTTCACTTCGCTCACAATTACTTAACCTATTAGCGTCGTGCTCTCTACTAAGTCAATATTATTTGATCTCTGTTCATATAAAAGTCATCTGGGGAAGGTTTAGATAAATATGTTTAGTTTGAAATAGTTCTCGTTGGCCTGAGCTAATACTAAACAAGATAACGTCGGGTTGAAAAATTAATCAATACCCCTTCATGGGTACTGCGATTTATTTTGGATTATAGATCGGTGAACAATTTGAAAGGATCTAGAAGGCCACGCCTTCAGGCAAAGGAAATAACAGCTTACATTAAGACAAAAAACCTTTTCGATAACACAAAATTAGAGCAAGGTTATCGGAACCGGAAGTTGCTGTCTGACGTCAAGGACACTGATCCATACGTTTGTGATTATTCATTTGATACCGTTTTTATGGTAAAAAGATGTGAAAATGAAATGTGCATATAAATACATAGTAGTGAACAGTAATTGCATGATATGTTAGTATCTACAAAAAAGATAAACTCTTAAACTATACGGTGTGCACATTTTAAAGCCCCTTTCGAAACGTTCAAATATGTCCTCAAGTTTATAAACGGATGATGAAGGACTTTTCAGCGAATTGAAAAGTGCGTTGTTGTTGTTTGCCCCATGTCTCTACGAGTTGGACAAGTGCTAGGTTACCATAATATCATATATCTAATTAAAGCTGAGATGTTCCTATTTTCATTGTCGGGACTACTTTTTGTTATAACGTGTATATTTGTAGTGACGAACAGTTCATTAGTTTTGACAACGTCATATATCACATGTCTGTCACAGATCTTTTTTTAATCAGTTAGCAATTATTTGCCTGATCTCTATAAGAGCTTCTATGTCCTCTTTTGGCGACAGCCTTAGCACTTAGAGGACTTCCAATGAATCGTAAAACACCAGATTCTTTTTGTTTACCATGTTCCTGTCATAGGAAAAGTATTGACTTCGCCAGTACTCGAATAGAGTAGAGTATTCATAAATTTTCAGTACTCGAGTAGAGTACTCAAATTTTGTTCAGTACTCGAGTAGAGTAGAGTATTGGGTTTAACTACTC
>JAUUEB010485569.1:0-10919 GCA_032362205.1 Clione limacina | reverse complement strand
GCCTGGAGCCACTAGGGGACAGATTAGCGGTATATAAATATCATTATTATTATTATTATGTAAGCACTGATATTTCAATCCAGTTTAAATGGTTATAGTCTTTTTTTCTAATTAGGAATATTTTAGTGTATGTCACAGTAGATACAGGTTTCAACAAACCTGTTTAATTCGTTGAATACATAATTTTGTTGTAGTTGTTGTATAGCTATTCTAGAAAAAATATTGGGGTTTGTCCAAAGGATAAACCTACTTACATCAGCATGAATGAATATATTTAATTTTTTTCTTGTTGGATTTAAAGATGGAAAATTCAAAATCAAAGTATTTTTGCCTCGTTTTCACGATTTGTGCTATTTGCCTTTTAGAGACCATTTCAGTGATATTTTGGGGTTCACTTATTCATTGAACTGTCAAGATATTCTCTAGAACATTTTTGAATTTTGTTAATTAATGAAAAAACAGACATTTTCAGTTGTTGCGTTGAACACTGTATCTACTGTATATGAAATGAGCAAAAACATGAACTGTCCTCAATAGCATTTCCTACAATGAATAAAAGAATAAAAATATTGAAAAATGCAAGAGGACCAACAATCATTTGAATTAGACTTGTTAACTTCATAATAAACAAAATAATCAGATGTATTATCATTGAACAATCAGATAATAACAAAGAATCAAACCAAACAAACACAGCAGTTTGATGCAATCCATTATGAGTGACTAACTTAAAATTCTATATAATAGAATTGCTCGTAATAAATATTTCTTATTTCTTTAAAATCCACGATATTCAGCATTGCCAATTGTTCCAGATTGGCAAGAAATAATTGATATTAAAAGTAAATCATCAACATAAGAAACTGAAAAACATTAATACAAACTTTCAGTTATTTCCCAATAAAACAATATACATAGGATACACAAGGGATGTTCAGGAAGTATCTTATCTTTAAATAAATTGATACTATTGTACTATAGAGTGTTAACATCTTTTAAATACTCCCAATTGTGAAAATAAAAAAAACAAAAACATCATCAAATGAAGTTTGTAAAACTACACTTATGGTTATTCAACTAAAAAAAGAAAAGAAATAAAGATACGGTCAAACTGCTACAATTTCTTTCTTTCTGTGTGCCCTCTGAAATAAAAATGTTCCTTCAAAGATAAGATGAACACTACAAGAACAACCCTTGTAATCGACTGATTTAAAAAATCAGTCACAAATGTAAATAAAACATGAATTGCACCTTATTGGCTATGATGTAGTTTTCCACATGTTGTTCTAGCCCTTGTGTCTCAGCATCATAAGTGTCCAAAAGGCATGCACAGTGAATCAGCAACTGCTGATGTTTGGTATCCATACTCTGGGTGAAGGTGAAAACAATATTGCATACAACAACAAAAAACAAGTGATTTATAGCAAAAATGAAGAAAATCGTGATAAAAATATTTGTGATTCAGCTTTCTCCTTTGGTGACATATTCATTTACAAACAAGAAAATGAAATAAATCAGTACATTGTCTGTATTCATCTCATGACTCATAAATGATATATCAAGTCAGTTAAAAAATGGTTACTGTTCCTAAGTTGGCAATTCTGATCATGTTTTGTGACAGCAAATATGATCAGATATAAATCCAATGGCTTAAAAAAATTGTTTCGGGGCTGGAATTGTCTAGATACGAGTGTACTTGACACAACTCAAGAGGAAAAGGGTTCGAGCTTTCGCGTTGCCAATTGTCTTTGGATTGTTACACCAATCAAGGAACTGATATGCCATAGCCGTCTGCACTGATATGGCCATGTAGCCAGGAAAGACAGTGACAACTGGTTAAGGAGAGTCCAGTCTCTCGAGACAGCTGGTAAGCCTGTCCCTGGGACGAAGTAGCCAAAGAGGACCTTAGGGAAATCCACCTTGACCCAAGCCTTGGGTTAACCTGGAGTATTGACATTGCATTGCGAACAGTTTAACCCATGCAGTATGGATATAAAAGACCTTCAATGATGATGATGATAATGATTGGCACTGCTCAGCAGCGACTCACAATGATTGTCATAAAACATGACCTAACTGGACACAAAAAACCTTTGGAGAAATAAATATTTTTCAAATAATATTTACACTATATGTTAAGTTCAGATTTTGATAGTTCAGCTAATTGTTAGTCTTCTATTCTATAAATGTGCACAAAGCTTTCTAAAATTCTGATGGTATATCTATATATAAGATAGCAGTTAACCATGATTTAAAAGTACAGCGTATCCTTAATTGAAGGACCAAAACTGAAGTTGAATAACACTGTAAATAAAAAAGTTATTGTAGTCTGGTTTTTGGTAATGTGTTCAAACCCGAGCAAATTTGATCAATATCTTTTTTGCGACATTTTGAACCGATGATTTTTAATTCCGAGAGCTCGGGCAGTCTGACGTATTGAGCACTTAGGTGTTGTTTTAAAATGTTCATCTACCCTTTTGATTTGTTCATCATATAGTTTTTTCCTACCTCCAAGCAAGTTACCATCTTTTATGAAACGGCCATACAGAGTTTGATATGCACACGGTTTGGAGCTGTCTTTGTAGCGTATATTGTTCAAAATTTTCTTTGAGGGTTGATCGATATGAATGAAACCACATTACACATTGTGCTTTTTGAGATTCTGAAACCATGTTGATTCAATGATTAACGATGCATCATTTGTTGCCGTGATAAATTGATTTGTCATATCTAACACGTTTGTTGGTGCTTTTCAGTGCATAAAAAATCCCTGAATTAGAAAGAGAGCTGTTTATTTTTTAGATACAATGTAAAGGGTGGTTAAGCTGCCATCACTCTGTTCTGTATTCAGATTTTCAACCTACAATTTCAAATGAAATTACAGTTTTTTGCGTAAAGTCACATTAAAAATATAAGCATATCAAACAAATTCACTTGAATGGATGAATACAATAAAGAAAAGCAGACTACAATAACTTTATTAGTCACTTTTTATTCAAATTCAGTTTTGGTCCTTTAATTATAGACACGCTGCGTGTATATTAAAAGCACTTATAATCATTTTGTGGTATTCTGTTTTTTTGTCTTAACACTTTTCATATATACAGAGAGGCTCATAAAAATGATTTTCATGCACATTTTTGATTCAATATACTTCTTTTCAGATTTATTGAAGCACTGGAAAAGCAAAACAAACTATTTTTATTATCATATTAAACACCTTCTGGCTTTCTAAATTTTTGGTGTTCTCTAATCTAAAGGATTTAGTCTTCAAAATTGTTTTTGCGTTCTTTAATCTATTCTTTGAAAAAAAGTCATTACGTCTCTCATTTGCCTATTGAATAAATATTCCCAGAAAACTGTTGATTTATTAGACGTCGCGTAGTACTCTGATTTCTGGGGCCAGCCTCACTTTCGTTCAGTCACTTGCTCTTTCAGACGTCCGCGCTTTAAAAGCATTTAAGACAGGAGCTAACGCAATTTTGTCTGCAAATTGTCAAATAGTGAAAATCAGCGGCGGATGCAAAATGGCGTATTGGAAGTAAAAACAAATCGTTCGTTTGTCACAAAATTTCAGATGGGATATAATAAAAGATTGTTTTACAGGATAATGTATAGAATTATGTCAGCGCTTTGTACAGTTTAGCTGGCCAGGGGGGGGGGGGGCTAAGGTACCGAAAGACCCTGTACAATGTCAGAAATAAGCAAGGCTACACTTTCTAGGATCTATCAGATTTTTCATGGAAAATATTCTTTAATTAATCTATATTAAACATAACGGTTGTACTTTGAACGAACTTATTCGTTTTCAACAAATATTTCTGAGGACCAATTAGTTTGCTCTCTTCTAGATAAAGGCTTTTTAGTTGAATTCTATCCCACAATAGATGTGTGAGAATTGTTTTTGGAATGGTGAAGAGCAGGCGCATAGCCTGGGGAAATGGGGGAATTCCCACCCCCATTTGAGATGCTCTTCATCTGCACCGTGTTTACTAATCTAAAAATTGTTCGGTTATTTTTTTTATAATATCCAAGGTTGTCCCCCACCCTTTTCGAAATCGTAGCTACGCGCCTGGTGAAGGGAAAAGAGTAAACTTGGTAGACCTCTTAAGCGAATTAGCAACCAACAGCTGGAGATTGTAGCCTTCAGTTAAAGTACCCAGAATCTGAAAACATATGAGAGTAGCAACGGACCTGTGCCATCTACATTGAACCATATACAAGAGAACATATTATAATATACATTTTTAATCCACCTTGATATGCGTCATTGATATATATCAAAAGGGTATTTAAAAATAACCGACCACTTGAAAAACATGTTCTGCACAGTATTTGCCTAAAACAAAGCAAGGAGACGCAGACAATTCATGTCGTGTTTTTGTAAAGCTCCCGCACCTATTGATCCGAATCAAAGGCTTTACAAATTCAAAAAGATTGAATATTGACAACCAATTCTGTGATCACATTTTTACGTTTGAAAAAAAATACCTGGTACGCGTCCTGTCGAATAACAAGTTTATCTAACAGGAAAAATTCCAAAGAATATTCGATTTTGTAAGGGAATTCATCACACTTTGTCAATAGTTATTTGATTCAATGTTCCTTCACGTCTAGACAATATTGATTTAATTTTGGACAAACTGCATGATTGCCATAGCCTCTTAAATTTCAAATCTTATGTGAAATAGAAACATAAAAAATTCTACTTTATCTTGTAAGTGATATATTTAAATTCACGCCATAACAGGAGTTCATGATCGATTACTGCAGTTATAAAAGCATGATTTCTGGGTAACTAAACATTGATGTTTGCATACAGGAATGTTTAGAATCTTTGAAATATCGTAAAACACATATCAAAACCAGGAAAATAGAGGAAATACGTTTCATCTAAATTCGATCCAAACTCAAAATATTGACACATTCAACATACATCAAGGGGCGCTATTTATTGACATTGTATTTATTTATCGAGCTGGAATGTTTAGTTATTATTTCTTATGTCTCAAATTATACTTTTTACGTTCCTTGTTGTTCGTTCCTATGGCAAACGCATACCCCTAATGAATTTAGTTATCACTATAAATAAGAGATAGTCAAGTCCCTTGATTAGACTAGTGATGTTATTAAAAAATAATATCCATTGTAAAGAATGGCACATTTAAGTAATGAGTGACATCAAGTTTTGTGTTTGTTACATGAAAATGTAGGTTATTAAGTTACTTAAAAAAGAACTTAAAAATCTGATTTTTGGTCGGCCAAACAAATATAACTTATGCCCACAATATAAGTGCTCTTGGATGTGAACATATGCCATGTTTAATGTTTTTCTTATATTTTTAAACCCTTAATAAACTGAATGACCCCGTAATGAATTAGTAATGAAAACTATATGTGTTCAATTATTTGTCAGTAAGTTCTATACATTTGTACAAGCTAAAATGTGTTTGAATGTGTAAATCGTTTAACCTAGATTATATTACACTCCGTACCTGAAAGCAGCAAAACAACCGCAGCTGTTTTTTGACAAATGCTCAGTTAGCAGTATGTGAAATACGGCAACTTAAAACGAGTGGTAATGATTTATAATCAAATAATCCTGTCCAAATTTACAAGAAGTTTATAATGCTGACACGAAATACCCACATTAGCCAACCCTTGACCACTATCCCTAATCGACAGGTAAATGTGACATCTTGGTGTTACTTATCTTGCCAAATATAAATACCTGACTGTTCAAGGATGAAGTATTTGGTATGTCGGTGTGAAGGTCTGCATTAAAAATAACTATCTAATTATGTGTAATATTAAGATGCTAGTAGACTACGTTCTTGTTGGTTGGCTTAAATCTTCATTTTCTTTACCATAATCATTTCCTAGCTCCTGGTGAACAGTCATTGAACTTCCAAAATATTGAAAGTTAATTGCTAGTTCTTTACCAGAATATTGCTTAAGGTTTTTTTAATATAATTCACATTTCCTTCTTTTTAGTGTTTTTACTTTGTTTTTATCTCCACCGAAATAAATATATTACGCTTTGATCAGGCATACATCTTTGCATTGTTCTCTGTCACTGCCCTTCTTGGACTATTTCCTTATATTTATCAATATATTTATCGGTTCTTTTGGTGGCCATTTTAAAAATTTAACATTTAAACACACATTTCTTGTGAAGGGATTCATTGGGTTGTTTTTTTGGCTACATGATACAGATCACAGATCACAATATTCAGTAGCGTGCAGAATATATTTTCCTATTTGGCTCATTATTTGCACAAACTCCCCTTCATAAAGTGGTTATTATTAGCCACCAATGCTCCCAAGACGGATATAACCTGAGGCGCGCAAGATGGAATACATATGCTTGCTTATAAATTGCTGGTTCTAGAAAAAAATTCCGGGAATTCGCAATTTTAACGTTTGTGTTGCAATGACTTTGAAAGGTAGTAACTTTTTAACGATTTGGTTTGTTTACATATTCACAATTGACTTAATTCGAAATATATGCGAGAGACACAGTGGTCATCATGCTCTCATCGCTTATATCTTTTCAAGTGAAAGAAATATTAAGGTGCTAGCTTTGTCAGAAAAAAACCCTTTTGACAGAATTGTAAGAAGATGTTATACTGGGACCAGAATCACGAACATCCTTTAGCCAATCATGTTCTCCTAAATCTCCGGTTTGATTAGAAATCATAAACTGTAAATGAAAGCATAAATGATGTTTGAAAAGCTCAATATGACCATAGAAAATCTATCTGTATGGCGTTTTGTGGTTGGGACGTTGAGATTAGTCTCTAGATGCATTATGTCTAGAACACAAAAAGAATGTTTGAACATTACATTTTACAGTCATAATAGTTTAGTTTTAACAGAAGAAATAAGACTTTTCCTTCTTGGAAACTAACCTATTACAGTAGAACAAGTGATATTGGTAAAATTCGATATTTGATCAAATGTAGTTGCGTCTGACGTCTGCCGCTATTTTGTCCAAATAAAACACTTTAAACATCGGGCTTATTTCAGTGCTTTTTTTGCGCCTATGGTTGATCTCTTTTAGAGGTCAGGGTTGAAGTTCGTTTTTTGTCTAATACTGATTGAACTATATCATATTTGGGGATCAGTCCTCGTTCCACTGCCCAATTAATTGGAAATGTTTCTGCCATCGATTTGCATCATCCCTAGAGGCTTGGTGGATCATTTTTCAATTCATTCTGATTCGAAATCAAATAGTTTGTTATTTGATATTTGACAGTGTTTGCGTTTTGTAATGATGAGATACAACTGATGCAAACGCTTCAATGTTGGATATAATAAATGTTGTTAAGCTAAATCAGCTCTTAGATCTTGACGCTATTACGAGACGTCCTTTATATGGATGTTCCTTCCGTCAACTAACATCATGCCCGGCCTGACTACGCTTTAAAAATACAATCAACATCGTCGATACCTTTCAATATTTACAAATTGACGCGCAAACTTTCTAATCGCTTGTATGTTATCTTCTTGGACATTATATAATAGAACATCATATACTATAATGAACATAATTAAATAGTTTAAAATAATACGTACAAAACATGTTTAACACGGAAATTCTAATCAATACATCAATTATATCTCAATCACAAGTATATTCGTTTTTCGTTTATCCAATATCATTTGAGTTTTCGTAGTGCCTATTAGAAAATTGTTTATTTCAAATAAAGATGATTTAAGGGCTTTTGATTATTTTGATTGAGCAATGTTCTTTCGCCTCTGAATTTCTCCGTTCTATTCCATTATCTTTCATCCCATGTATTCACTGTTAATTCATCTTTCGTAGAAGCTATTTTCTACCAATAGCTTATTGCTCCTTTGCCTTTTTCACAATTACCTATAAAAAGTGTAGTAGAAAGACTTAAAGCCAGATTTGGTTGACATCTAATATAGTATGAATAAACATATTTCAATATTCTTTCCACAGACACTCACGTGGACGTAATAATATTTTATGAGATTTTAGTTTGTTTATTCACGTGTTGTGTTTATGAATAGGATTCATGCGTGGAAGATGGTTTGTTATAAATAACTCCTCGGTAAATTCAGCTAAGAATCGTTAAGAGCACTAAGTACTGTGTTTTGGATTATATTACCTATCCCTTGTTTATCGATTATTCAAGTAAACTGGAGAAGAACGGCTTACAGTTACATGTCCTTGTATACAATTTGTCATGATTAACGCTTAGTTGAAGAAACTAGCAACTTTTGAGAGCCGGTTAACTTTATGACAACATGATTCTTTTAACGTCTTCGACATTTTCCTATTCAAGTCTTAATTAAGTCTCCCTCAGCGATATAAGTGAAGACGATTGCATAACTCCACATCTTTTAGCAATCGGGCCTCGTTGACAAGAAAATGTATTTGTACGCTATGTTCAAACCCGAAGTGTAAAATTTAAGCAATCAACGTCGCAAAACTATATCCCAGCATTTATTACAATTTTTTTGGTTAGTTGAAACATAACATAATATCTTAAGAATGCCCCGAGATCTTGTTCTCAAACAAACTGTCTTCTCAAATATTCTGTTTTTTTACATTTGATAAAAAACTTCTTCCTTACCATAATTCTTCTTGAAATATTGAAACTTTGCCAATAACCGAAACTTTATCTATATTGTCAACGTTCAAATGGTCCCTGTGTCAAAAATTCCAAGAAATTTCTTCTGTTTATGGATCTCAACTTACTTTCCCTAAAAAAAAGATAGTGCCTTGTATATAAACATTGTGTCTTGCAGGAGGGACTTGAGTTAATCATTAAAAGTCTTCCATGGTCATGAATATTGCAAATCACTGCGTCTAAACCTTTTCAAATACCTTCTTTTTTTTAACATATTTTTCTCAAATAAAGCTAAAATGATCTTGTTTATCTGCTTCATCATGTATTAGTTAGTAAGCTCATAATTAACCGATAAAGAAAGCCCACATGCATTACAAAATCAATACGCATCCGATGCCACACCAATAGTAAATCATTCTCCCGACATATTACATCGAAAGCCCTTCTATGAGTTCACGATCTTGAAAGGCTATGAACATACAATGTCCTTCAACTCACTCGAGAAATGTAGTCTAAAGAGTTCACTTTATGTTACCAGTGTCAGTTGTTTTATGTTATATGAGAGCTCCTGCCAAAAATAAGTTTGCACATCAAGCTTATTTTAGGATTTTCTGTTATGAATCTCTTTTAGAGGTCAGGGCCAGGGTTCACTTATTGTATTATACTGATTGATTATTGTTTAACTTGTTTTAATCGGTCCTCGTTTCACTGCCCTTTAATCGGAGATATTTCTGTCATCAACTTGTGTAATCCCTGGAGGATTTATTCTGTGGATCATTTTCATTATTGACATGAGGCACTATGATCAACAATGCATGAATATAATATAAGCCCTGATTTCATTTAGATGATACAAAAACTAAATAACAATGCATACAGTGCTGTATACCTGAATAGTAGTAAAGGTTTCGCACCACTGTTGGAGTCCACCATGGTTGCTCCGCTCATCTACCGGCTTCAACATATTTTTGGAGCAAATAATGAGTGATGCACTTGAGGGACATAAATGGTTCATTAGCATAGGAGAAAGAACCGTTTCAAATCTAAGATTTGCTGATGATATCGACGGCATAGTGGGCAGCCCAGAAGAGCTTTCAACTCTTGTAGAGAGATTGAACAACGCTTCAAAGAATTATGGTATGAAAAAAGGCGCTGAGAAAATAACCATGATACCAAAAATTCTAGCTGAATCAGTGAATAATATCCAGGTCAATGAGCAAACCTATCAAAGCTAAGTATTATTTGGAAAGATAGGCATATAAGCTCTAAAATCCGCCTGATGAGAGCATTAGTCATCTTTATCTTTCTACACGCCTCCGAGTCATGACGCCGTGGTTTAGAAGAAGATTTCTGCAATGTAAATAAGATACTATAGACGCTCGCTAAACATCTCCTACCAGGACCATGTAATAAATGAATCCGTCTAAAAACAAATAAAAGCAACAATTGGTCCTCATCATGATCTCCTGTCTATTGTTAAGACAGGGAAGATGAAATAGTTTGGGCATGTTGTACGAAGCTCTGGGCTCATTAAAGTGAATCTTACAGTGAAGTGTTGAGGGAAAGAGGAAACAAGGCATACAAAGAAAAAATATAGACATGTAACGTCAGTGGATGGAGCGGGATAAATATTACAGGTGCACAGATAGCAGCTGAATACACGAAACTTTGGAGAGACGTGGTTGTGACTTCAGCGAGGGCGCCCAAACAGCCTCCCTTGGCTACGGAATAGGTACGCAGTTACGCGGGTACTGGTTCGACGACAAATAGTATGCGCTATGATATGTGACAGTGTTTGCGTTTCGTAATGATGATATCCAACTGACGCAAAAATTTTAATGTTGGATCTTAAAAATCATAATAAGCTAAAGCAGTTCTATATGTGGATGACACTATTAGGAGAAGTCCTATACATGGATGTCCCTTCTGTCAACTAAATGTCCTCCCGGCTTTACTACACTCTAGAAATACAACAAACATCAAACGTCGAGACCATTCAATATTCACTTATTTATGTGCATCCTTTCTTATCGCTTGTATGATATCTTGTAGGACATTATGTTAAAAGAGATTCAAATAGAATGAACATGATTAGATATTTTGAAATCATACTAACAAAATATGTTAAACATGGAAGTTCAATTCAACACTAAATCATATCTTAATCAAAATATCATTATAATAAAAGAAGTCGTTAAGACTATTGTCTAGTCCACTTCACACTGAAGAAAAACAAATAAACCACACTCACATGTTGAGAAAGAACTTTCGCCTAAGCAAGACCTTTTCAAACTGTTTGAAAAGGCCTTGCTTAGG
>JAUUEB010485558.1:0-10919 GCA_032362205.1 Clione limacina | reverse complement strand
TTCACACAAGAACAGCTAAAAATGTGAACAACTTTAAGACACTTGTTGACATTGACCTGGCAGGCTTGCGCTTATGGTCAAAGTACTAGAGGAACTTTGTTTCATACGTCTAATAGGCATACTACTCGTTAACATATTTGTGTACTAACCAACCGCCACCGTCAGCCAATCAATCAGCAAGTATGAAAACACTGGAAGAGACGAGCAAGGCCTATAGTCTCTCATATCTACATCTATAGATATCTTCTTTGTCTGTTTAGCCAGATGACTCATACTTATGCTGGCGCAAACTTTTTTTTAGCGATCATGCAGGCAGAATCCGAGTTTCTATCTTTACACCTTGGCATCAAGGTACCTAGACACTTCCAAAAAATATATGTCCTGAGATGTAGGAGGTTGCACTAATTGTAGCTGACCTTAACTGTGATTTTCTCTATATTGCTTTTGAAGCCTGGAATAGTGTTACAGGCTTTTACAATGTCTGGAATAGAGTTCCAGAGTCTTATGGAGCTGGGAAAGAAAGAATTTAAAATATACTAAAGATTTTTTACAATCCTACCTATAATTTGAACCTGGTTGCTGTGGTTTATTACTCACCAGCCATATTCAAATGTACCATGTGTTTGCTTTTAGTGTACATATAATTTTATCCCCACTTGTCTTTACCCTTTTTTACAAAATTCTTTTAATCTTCTGGGGCTAAAGAATTCCATAAAATGTTGCTTGGATGGCATACACATTTATGAGTTTATCCAAATATTGGAAGAAGAAGAATGTGCGACCCCATCATGATCAGGATGAAATAATTTTGTTTTTGAATGAACATTTGCGGCTTGCAAGTGGCGGGCTACTGGACTCATGCTAGATAAGAATGATAAGTCCAACTACTTTATCCCTCAAATACCCGACATTTTTCTTTAAGAAAGAAAATCTTTCTGGAATACTGAATATAAACATTTCCTCACTCAACCAAGCAGGGTATAAACTGGTTCTCAACATCAGACTGTAGAAGATAATGATGAATATTCAGGATTCAAGCTCCTAACAAGCATGTGGCCATGAATGCTTCCTGGGAAGCTAAGATCATAGTGTTTAGTGTACATTGGGTCAATCATGGATTGTTAAATGCATTGAGCTAGCAGATTGGTAGGGAAATGCACTATAACAAGCTGTCTATTTTTTTTTCTTTTATTATAACATTAATTAAAAAAGAAGAAGAAATGGATTATACAATTGAAAGGTACTTATTTGCTGTTCGGAGCATAGGCCCTTTTTTCCATTTCATGCAGAGTATTGGATAGTTTTTGAATGTTTCTGGTCTGTCGTCTGCCAAAGTTTTGGGACCTGTAAGTTTTTACTTGCTCAGGTGCCTACCTTGGCTTTCAGGCTTCTTAAAATGCAATGTGACAGAGTCAGTAGGATGACTCAATGTATATTATACTCATTTGCAAATTAAATACAAAATCTGGAAATAAGTGAACACTCATTTTGAATTTCATTGTTATATGGTCCAATTTGCTGAGTTTGGATGTAAAGAAATGTATATCCTCAAAACACTTTAGATCAGTGGGAACAGATGGTTTCTTCCTTGAATTTGAAGGAAAGAAGAAGACAGCTAATGACAGCATTTTACATTGATTATTTTTTAAATATTTAGAAAATTGTTCCTCTTATTTACATTTTCATCACAATGAACTTTTTATTTCTGATAACACAATTCAGGAGATGTCTTACTCAAGCCAATAATACAAGCAGCAGGAAAAGATATTTCTAATTGGTTTAACCCCAAAACAAAAGAAGTAAGTTCATTACACTTTTGATGACATTTCAGTTAGATTGTTTATCTTATATCAAGAATATTGCAGTCTAGAAATCTGAAATAAAGTCTCTGTATCAACATTCTTTTAATCCAATAAAACAATAGGAGTTCTATTAAACCCTTATATTTTGTGAGCGCTTTATTTTAGGAATTTTGCAAGAAAAAGGGCCATTTGTAAAATAAATCCCTCGTAAAATGTTACCCAGGTCATGCATTTTTCTCAAATTGTAGATAAAAAAGCTGCTTGTCTGTGGCACATTTTGGTTATGCATGCAAAGGGTGATGGGAGAGATGACAGTGGATTTTAGGCACAAGTGTTTAGGGTGAATGCATGTCTCCTTGCCTTAGACTGTACAGTTGTGGGTACTGCAAGAAGATAATTATGAAAATTAGATATCACTTTTAGAATGGAATGTTATTTGCAAAATCAATGTGAATTAAACGATTTGACAGTGAATACTCTCTCAAAATAGACCTGCTTAGTACTGTAGACTCTGAGAATAACAAAGTCGGTTTATTAAGAAAAATCTCGGAAATAGCAAACAAATCAAAAAGTCCTGTTGTTTTTCCTTATTACTAACTTTAAATCGAGAATAACAAAATAAAATCCCAAGGATTACAGAAATAATTAACACTCAAGTTCGATTGACAAAGTCGGAAATCAAGTCCCAGTAAGCATACAGCACAAATTATTGTTGTAACGAAACACCTCTCAAAACAAAACATCTGACTCCTGTTTTTTCTCTCCTTTATCTTTGTATACCCTTTATCTAACGTTTAAACCTCATTCGGTGGCACATATCTGTATTCAGTTCTATTCAGCCGTTTTGGCCAGTGCCATCCAGCCAATATAGTTTACCTATCAATACCCTTTTCTGGTAAAGATGTCATTATCACAGTCCACACTTCATTGAGTGCTAAATCTGAAATTCTTCCCAGTTCCCTGTTATCACATGTTGGCGCCTTTTGAACTTGTCAACTGTGGATACCGGAAGCCGGAGGTATTATATCACAAGCCCTGGATGCCTGCTTCTTTGATATTCTTTGAATGAAACTTCAGAGTGGAAAAATCAACTTTATCTAGTAAAATATTAAGGGGCTGCAAAGATCAAAATTTACAACAGTAAAAAAATTATTACTTTTATAAGAGTCATTTTTTAAATTCTTTTGAAGTCAAAATGTTAAATGAGATCATGATTTACTGCCCGATTTTGTTAAAAGTAACTATTATAGTGTTTAATTAATTTTGAGATTGTGAGACAATAGATACAATCCTATGATTATTGAAATGTGTACCCTGGTTTATTTAAAAACAAATCAATGTAAGTAATATACTAAATTTAGAATGAGTTATCCAAGTCAGTGAGAGTCGAAAGTAGTAATATTGCATCAGTATTGCTTTCAAGAGGCCTTCATAACTTTCATTGACTACTTAAAGCTTTTGACAGTGTCAGGCATTGTCACCTGTTAAATACAATGAGAACAATGGGCTTTCTGGAACACCTCATTTTATTATGCTAACAGACAGATGTATGCTCACATAGACAGACAGACAGACAGACAAACTCACATACAAGTACAAGCAAACATACACAAACACATATGAAAAACTAGTAGTTGCAGCCCTGGAAAATTAGATACACAGAAAAAAAAGGCAAATATCGAAACCAATGTTCATCTATTTCTTTTTAAGCTATCTTTAAGTTTTGTTTATCTTAAAATGTTTTATTTATTCAATTTGTTCATGTATTTTATTCCTTCTTATTCAATCATTTCTTGTCTAATCACACCACAGGTAGCATAATGCTTTTACATTAAGCCAAGAATGTCGATTGTATTTGTTTGTGATTTGCAACTTGACAATTTATTCTGGTGGTGCTTTCTTTGGTCTCACTATATGCTGATGAACGAATCCATACACCTCCTCTCTTTACCTCCGTAAAAATGAAGGAGCGATATTAAAAGAAGATTACTGTGGCATATAACGTCTGTACAGGTGGTACACTCTATAATTCACACATATGCTTACATGAGAGCTACATAGCCATCATTTGTATTTTTTACAATGGAGCTCATTGATAACACATTCAAATAGTGTTTGCATACATTCAGTTATAAAACCTTCTATGACCATCAACAACGCAAATAACTATCAATAACATGTATGGTATGTTTGTCTCAGTGAGTTTTATGAACATCTGAATAAGTATAAGACGAAGATCAAAATTTCTCATAGGACAGCTCTTAGGCCTTGAGACAGTAGGAATGTTTCAGCCGTAGCTTATAATACTCAGTGCAAAGACAAGCAAAACACATGTGCATATAGATTAGTTTTTGGCCAACTCTTAACATACACTGGTCTCAGTCCTTTCACTTATTGTCAATTTATAAAATAAAGAAATATTGAGTTTTATGGCAACTTTTGTACGTTTTGTTGTTTATTTCGATTTCATTGATTTAAAGAAAATCAGAATTGAAAGGACTTTATGAAATATTCTACTTTATACAGTTTGTCCCATAAGTAAGAAATGAGAGAAATGTGTTAATGTAAGATATTAATTTATGTCTTAACATGTCTATGCCACATGAAGGTAGCTTGGTTCTAGGTGATTTTAATGCTTGGCATTGTCTTTGTTTTTCACAGATAAGAACTCATGTTGATCCCCAAACCAACTGCATGATTCCCTACTGCCCTAATGGCAGATTTGTTCACATTGCTCCTCCTTATCCAGACTCTGACTGGGCTAATGATTTTGGTCGACCTTGGTGGAAGGATGAGGCTTATCTAGTCGGTGTCTTGTCGCAGAAAACACGTCTCATCAAAATCATCAACACCCTCACCTCACAAGAGCAAGTTATTGAGGTTAGCATGTTGTTATTGTTGTCTTTTTCTACTTAAATTATAGTTTAACAACTGCATAGATAGCAGTTACAAAGAAAATATTGTATTCTCGTTATATCACCTTGATGCTGTTAGATAATTGATTATAATTGGAGATTCTATATTTAGATGTGGTGGTGGCTAGGTCACTGCAGATATCCTTGCAACTTTATATCACTCTGGTATTCTATGTTATATCTACCAAATGTTCTTAAAATGAAGTATTTGAAGTTCTACTTTTCACCCAAAAAATTGACATTTTAAATAGGAAATTAATCAATGTTAAATTTATTCTTATTCTGGACATGATTTTAGGTTTGCTCTGAGGAGGTGATGACAGAGATCAGAGAGCGCTATCTCAAGTACAATGCACATGCTGCCAGCTACACATGGAAGTATGATGGCAAAAATCTTGACATGGATAAGGCGCTTCAGCAGAATGGTATTATGGATGAAGATGAGGAGTTTTACGAGCTCAGCATGAACGATGACACTTACTTGCAACCTATTCACTTGTATTTCAATGATGATTTAACCGAGGCATAAACAGCTTTATTTATAAGAAATATTGTGTTAAGGTATTATTCATTTGCTGCTCCCTTGAACAGTGTCAGTAACATGGATTTATATCAGAAAAAAATAACCTTAATCATAACATGACAGTCACCGTTTTCAACTGACAAGAATATTGAAGAAATGTGATTAGTTTCTTCATTCTCATGTTTTGTCATTACAAGCGCTCTGATTTTGTACTGTACATATGCAATGTAGTCAGTTTTGTATTGAAGAAAGTTGTTGAGATGTGAACACACTAAAAAATAAATTACTTGGGCACAGAATGGTCCATAAACACCAGAATAAGTCTTAGAAACTAATCATGTCACAACTTAAAAACGAAAACTGATTAACAAGGTAGGGTGGTGAGATCAAGTTGTGTGAAAAATAAAACAAGGAAAGTGTCTTCATATATGTTTTAAAAAAATCATCATTTGAATCATTATTTTTTTTTATATTGTCCTATATATAAAACCAGTATTTTCTCACAGTTAGGACATACCAGTGGTGATAAATAACCTTTCAAAACCTACTCAGTTTACCTTGTCCTCTGCTAGTTTTTGGATTTGGATGTTTACCTTCTTCTTCTAATCATCTTCCTGAGAAATTTAATATATAACACAACAAAGTATTACAACAATAATAATCAGATGCAATTTGGACTCAATAGAGTTTTCTGAAAAATATTTCACTGAAAAGGTTTCATCCTCGCATAAAGATTAAACTTGAAAGAATTGGGAATTCAAACAGTTTTGTTACTTTGTTCCTTTATTTTTTTAAAGATCTTGTTTTGATTTATCTTCAGTGGACTGGCTTTTACAACTGTTCCTGAAAAATGCTATTGGAAGATGCCATTTGGCATATAAGTAGTTTTGTGTTTGTCTCTTAATTCAGGTTACAATACACCTGCTACATGCTAAGTTTGCCCACAATTAAGTATTGATGTCTATTGTAAATGGTTATATCTTTGATAGAAAAGATTTTTTTATGAAATTTGTGTTGAAAGATACCGTTTCATAATTTATGCAACTCCCTAGCTCACTCGTTCATTTCACAGAGTTTTATAGAGAATGATGAAACGCTTCAGAGGAACATAATCCAATTTAACAAAACAAGGTGAACAAACTTTGAAACTTTTTAAATAGGTAATTTCTGCAATAATATATTATGAACATATGCGCACATGATAATGTGTTACATTTTCAAATTCAGGATTTGAAAACTTTGTATGCAAAACAATGGAGTTAGGGGAGTGAGATAAAATGTGGTTCGGTATATGTTTTCTTGTTTTTGATGTCCACTTCAAACTTGGATGCAAAAAGTCAAGTTGGTCAAGATATTTGAAATGCTTATCAATCTCGTAGTTGTATTGATCTTAACTCACAATGTGAAAGTCACCTTATATTGAGTAGAAAATAGCTAAAAATATAACCTCACAAGTGATGTCTCTATTTTCTACCCTTCTTTTAATTCTGACCACTAAAGATCTCTTGCGTGTGTAACTTACACACAGAACAAAAGTTCTTCTCCTATAGGAACAAAAATTTCCCGTCAACCAAAGGAGAGTCAATCCTAGGCTTTTTCCTTAACAAACAATAGTAAAAATATTTATGTTTAATGAATTCAAAATCCGCCCACAGAATAAGATTACCAATGCTATCATAATACCGATGATTTTTATATAATAACTTCGACAAAATTATGTTTTCAACAGAAAATGAGCTGGACCCTTCAATTTTGTTAGAACCTGTAACTTCTGTATTATTGTACATTAAAAGTTTGAAATTGATACTCTAGGATAGTGTAAATATTGGATCAAGGTGAGTTCTTAAGAAGAGTAAGGGTATTCAAGTGAATACTCAAGATTAGAGTTTAAGTAGCTTACTTCCATTATAAGGGTGTAGATAGCTCAGTTGGTTAGAGCGGCGTTCTATCACCAAGAACACTGCGGGTTCGAGCTCTAGCCTCGACCATATTTTGTGTTTAAAAAACATCCCCCGTCGAATCTGCTGCCATTTGGGAAAACGAGTAGCTAGCCTCTTTAGGCCAAGCGAAGTAAATTCGGTGAGGAAAGCAATGACAAACTACCTCAAATGCTGTTGTCTAAAAAGTTAGGACTCCTGATTTCCCAAAGCTCAGTAATGAGTATGGGTTACTTTACTTTACTTTTACTACTATTATGAAATGAATAATAATAGGGGTATTATAGCTCAGTTGGTAAAAGCAACGGTCTATCACGAAGAACACTGTGGGTTCCTGCTCTCTGTGCGAAAAAACCTCATATGATTTGGCTAAAATTCAGATTTAATTTATGACTAACACGCTGCACTTAACTGTCCCAGATTTAACATAATGGGTCAGGCCATCAATTTTGATGTAAACAGGGGTGTATGAGCTGGTTCCAGTAAATTTTCATTAGATATTTTTGAGAACTATTTTCATTCGCTTGCCTCAAGCAGGCTGCTTGATTTACTGTTTGCCCTGAACCGTGACACGTGGTGAGGTGCCATTTCTAGGGGAAAAGTGTATATAACTGATGCTACAGGGAAAACACACAATATAAATGATGATGATGTGAACTTGGCCTAACATCGCTCAGATGGCTGAGTGGTAAAAGCGCCTGCCCTTGGAGCGACAGGTTGGGTTTTCAAATTCCGGCCATGTCATAAGACTTTTGAAAAAACAGTTCTATGAATATTGTTATCTTAGGGCCCCTTAGTATGGTACATGCCAAGAATGCATGGTAAAAATTCAACGACTTCCAATTAACTAAAAAAAACTTTGCCACCGTGAGAACATTCTAAAAGCCTTTTTCAACCAAACATACTGAAATCTTACTTTTTTTATTTGCCATATTCTTTGGTCTAGTGAACCAAAAATTGATGACGTAATCGCTATCAATAGTGGAAATTAATTGATTTATAAAAGATAACACAATCAGTCATTGGCAGACATGTATGCTGTAATGTCAGTACATTTTTATTTGTTGCTTGTCAGAGTCCCTTTCCTTGGTTACCTCTGACCTGACATTTGTTTGTTATTCTTGTAGGTAAACTTACTAGTTGTAAAGCCAAATCAGAATAAAATTAAAGATCACTTTTATACCAACAGTCAACAAGTCCATTTTGTATCTCCATCGGCAATAATAATAAAAAAAATGTACCTACCATATTATGCTCTCAACTATCATCATAAACTTGAACACACACATGAAAAGGTTGGCATAAAATAAATTTATTCATACTGCATACTCAATAAATTAGTTATTAAACAAAAGAAACAGTGTCAAAAATTACCAAACTTGAGGGACATTTATAATAAAAATGCTACACAAGGCTCTGAATCACTTATTTTAATGGTAAATATTATCATCCACTTTATCAAGTCAAGTTGAAATACAGTCAGCATTGCTTACAACCACACAAATTGAAATGGACTTGATATTTTGGTTTTTATATAAAGTGAAGATTTCCAGGAGAGATAATAATTTATCTTTACTACTTGGTATAGACTTCCCTCCTTTTAGTCACAACTCCATGTTGCCAGTCAAAATAACTTAAGAAGTCATACTAACAAATTATATGGCTGTGAGTTTAGTTTAAATGGTTTCCTCTTCAGAGGAACAATACTTGCAACTTGTTAAATTGTGTTCGATAAAGTAAATCACTACACAAAGGAATGAACATTTCAGAGAAAGAAACACTGTACATGATAGGCTTTCATAATCAATTCACTCTTGCAAGTTTAAAAGGCTCTCCTTCTTCAAAATTAAAACAGTCATTCAAGTATAATTCAATGTCTTACACTTACGGCTTCCACACTAAAACTAATCAGGGACACATTCCATACGTAAATGACCTGAATTAGAGAGAAGATACACAAATATACTCAATAGCAGTATGTATAGAATAAACTAACTCCAATTCAAAACCAACCTGCATGTAGTAGTTTAAAGAATAAGTTAACTAATATTCCATCCGACAGTGAGAAGTTTTCACTACTAGTAATTGTTTGTCGCCTCAGTCCAAAACTGTCTGTTTAAGCAAAAGATAAGTTACCAAATGCCCTAAAACGTATAAAACAATCAAAGCAAAGATGCAGGAAGAGTCCCACCTCCCAACTGACTAGATATGGAAAGCACTAAACATCAGGAGATGAATCCTGTATATAAACAAAAATAAGGATGTCAAAAAACATTGTCAGCTTCAAATCTAAGTTAGAAATAATGTTTCACTCACATTACTTTAATAGTTTCCTAAAATTTAACCAAGCATTTTTAAGCTTTTAAAAAAAAGAACAACAAAATCAAGAGAGTTATAAACATGAAATACTGTCATTGTGTCTAAAAGGTAAGTTTTTTCTCTTTCCAATTATTAAAACCAATTACACATAATCAAATATCATCGCCTTTTGAAGACAACAAGCATATTAAACAATTATATCACAAAATAAATATTGCAAAGATAGCATATTGGTAACCTCAATAACTGTTCTCAGTACAGTAAGTACACTGTGATGTTGCGGTTAGAAAACAAGCATATGCAAAACACTTAGATAAAGAATATCTTTTTTAAGAAACAGGGATCACAAAACAAGATTGCCATTCTAGCCTATATATAAATACATTGATTACAACCAAAATTATAATTTCAAAACACTGCTAGTAAGCGTATCTGCTCTTCTAGAAGAGAAGAAACGCAAACATGTATTTCTCTCTGGAAATACTACAGCCAGCTCTTATCAATCAAATTCTAGTTAACTCTTTTGCTTTAACCTGAGATTTTCAGTTCCTATAAGTGACATGGCTTCACTCATAAGAACAAAGATGACCAGATCCAAAATCTTACAATCAGAATTAAAGCAGGGTACTTTCTAATGGATTTATTTCTCATCATTCAGAGCCTGGATGAACTCTTCAAGCTTGTCTTGAACTTGGCGAACTTTTTCTGAAAATAAAAAATTAATGTCATTAAATGAAGAAAATAGGTATTAAAAGACAATTAAAACCTATAACAAAAGAATACAACAAATAAACTATATATTAGTGAGCTTATTCCTACAGGAACACTTCCAAGCAAAGGTACACATTATTTATAATTGCATTATTTGGATATAAAGATGATGAAGTGGCTCAAAAAGTTCATACTTCTTTTTAATAAGATTAAGATTGCTAATCTCTGTTACAAAGCAATTAAATGTGGTAGAACATTGTATCTAGGAGATCTATTGACACCATATCAACCACTAAGTCCACCCAGATCAGCCACCTTAAAACACTTGTCATTCTTTGCAATAAGCTTTAAACATATGGAGACAGTTCAATAATCTGAGTCAAATGTTAGTCTTAAATAGGGACTACTTCATGAAGTCTGATAGTGGTTGCCATTTGGACAGAGGAAATAGCTAAGTGTCTCAAACATGAGCTATAAACCAGTAACACACAATCAGTCCTGTTAACCTGATCTGATAGTGTAGGTAACAACTATTTTCTTCATTTTGTTCTAAAATATTTTAAGATCAGTGCATTTATTTTTGTAGGATGGGACATCTCAGAACTTTCAGCTCATACTCGTACTACAAAATATAATATTTAGATCTTTAAGAAATTCGGATCCTTGGGTCACTCAGCAGTAGGTATAGGAAGAGGAAGAAGGTAAGACTGGT
>JAUUEB010485547.1:0-10919 GCA_032362205.1 Clione limacina | reverse complement strand
AGTGGTCATCTGCATGCTCCCTGCCTCTCACCCTGGCATTCCTAGCAGTTTCTCCTATATATATGTTGTCGCATGACGTGCATGCTATACTATAGGTTACTCCTGGGTATTGGCATGATCCCTTGCCACCTGGCATACTACACACTCCTTGTTTATGTATGTTGTGGTGCATATTTTAGGTTTGAAGGGGTTGGATTTATGGAGGGACTCTTTGAGGGACTTTCATCTTACCTACAATGTTGACCTTCAGCTTGCTCTTCTCAATCTTCAGGTTGTGGTGAACATACCAAGCACGATAACAACGAAACGCTTGATGAGTACGTCCAAACACAGACAGTAGCCAACGCTCACTCATTCTTTTTGGCAAAGTTGACAAAAGCTGGAACCAAAAGTTGCCTTAAAGACGAATACTGTGATTTTTAATGTCATTTCACATTCCCCATTTGTTCCATACAATTTGTGTCGTTGTTTCCCTATATATAACGAAATACATGCATGTAGTACAACAGTGTTTGTCAATCGTTTTATAATATGCTTCCAAGGTAATGAATGTATATCCAACTATTAAAAAAAACTAAACACACAGTGACATCTATTATCTCGTTGAAATTCATGTAAGAATGCATTTTCTAATATTCCCTTTCAAGTTTGGCGTATCTTCCTTTTATAAACTTGTGCTCTTTTGAACCACTATTCACTACCAAATAGGCCAAGTCATAAAACTAACAAAACATTATTACGAGACAGAATGCTGCATATTTTGAAATTGTACAAGTTTCACTTTACTTCGTATTGAATAACAGTAAGTTCATGCAATTTTATCGAGTATATGAACATTTTTTTCATAGAAATATTTTTGTTTTTTGTTATATTTAAAAGTAGGTTTTAGTCCTTTTACTCCAGACTCATGGGGTTCACTGGCAAGAAATTAAAGCTTGTGTGAATTTCTCATCACTATAAATGAATGACAAAGGAATATACTTATAATTGCTGGTCAGATATCACATAAGTCTTAAATGTTATCAATGGTTTGACACCGTTCTGGCTGGAGTAGCCATAAAGTTAGTTAAGCAGGGGAGATTACAAATACGGCGGCACATATCTTAGACGAACATGGTCAAAACATTCAAGTTCCCTAAAGTTTGACAATATCCTTATGAAACAACCGTTCCATGTTGAAAACAATTTTTTTTATTCCAATGAGGGTCTCCAGGGTATAGACAAAGTGAAAATGTGTCATTGTTTTTACTTATTACTTTGCACGAATATGCAACTGAGATAATAAGCAGAATTTTTCGTTTTACAAATAACATTTGATAACCTATACATGTATACCAACTAGGCTCCTTTAGCATGGCACTTTTGGTTCTCAGGATATAAACAGTGCACATATGCTCGAAAATAGGTGGTTGCTGTTAAAATTGTTCAATTGAAAACCAATTTTCTGGGGGAGAACTTGTCATTTCAAACTCATAAGTACCCAAAGAAAAATATAAATTGGGCTAGATTAGCGGTTACGGGTGCAGATAGTATAAGTCTGGGTGCTGGGCTAAGACTTTTTACTTGTTTGTTCGTTCATGTATACTTATGCCGTTTCAAATAAGCAAGTGCTGCATGATGAAAATGATAACAATTAAAAATAATTAATATGTATAAAGCGTAATTTCCATGACAGGTTCAAAGTTAACTACTTGTTAAATCACAGCTATAATGGGTCGTGTGTTTTTACTCAGTGTGGGAAGCGTTCACCATGGAAAACTCCAATTAGAGAAGTAATGAAACCATGAGTATGGACAAAAAGGGCAGTGTGAGGCGAAGCGCCATTCATAGAGGCTGTAATTGAGTATGTTGACCTAAAGATTGACTACATCATTTTTAGTCTCCACTACTGTTTTAATTCGGATGGACGGATAGTTCTTTCAGTGTGGACTATTTTTGTTTCATTGCTATAAATTGTCTCTTTCATAACAAGGACCCTAATTTGAATAGAGAATACTGAATGCCAAAAGGTTGATTTAGTCTTAATTGTTTCGTTTTGTAAACCACTCCCACATCGGTGTATATTTGGGTATAAGGAGTAAAATTATCTTATTTCTTAACTCCATTCAAGGATTAACCTACTCATTAGACCATGCTCAATGGTACTACATTTTGATGGGTTTGTATGTTTTACTCAGCGTGGGAAGCGTTAACCATGGAAAAACCCAATTCGAGAAGTAATGAAAACATTAATATTGACAAAAAGGTAGTGTGAGGAGAAGTGCCATTCATAGAGGCTATAATTGAGACTGTTGACCCAACGATTGACTATACTATTTGTAGTTGCCACTACAGTTTTAATGAGGATGAATGGATAGTTCTTTCAGTGTATCTCTACTATTTTGTTCCACTTTTGTACATTTTCTCATCTACTAAATTACCCTAATTTGAAAAGAGGGACATAATCAATGTCAAAAGCAGCTTTCGTGTTAATATTTTCTTTTAATGATCCACTCCCACATTTCTGAACCTTGTGGTATAATGACTTAATATGTCTCTTATTTCTCACTCCGATTCAGTATTGACATACTCATTGTATGCTTCTTCCTAGTTTGTAATTGATTTCTTACACATAACCTGGGTTGCTCGTGCTGAAAAAAATGTGAATATATCCCGAAGTGTATTTATCGTTTTTTCGTCGTCATGTGTTATGTTTAAGAGTCAAAAAAATAAGCTCTCAAGTGAACATATTCATTTAAATCATAAATTTCTTGATTGACATTGTAGTGCATTCCAGTAAAAAAAGGAAAAGAAAATAGCCTGTCCAGTTTTTGATTGCACCAAAAAAACTGAAAAAGTTTTCTATGTGAGGCCTTCGATTATAGATAAATAAACGATTTAATGTTAATCACGGGTTACCTTGTACAAAAAGTACTTTTCAAAACACCAATGAAAGATTTACCACGGGTGTCATTACGGAAGACAGTACAATATCCAGTAACAATAATATATTCAACAGAGGTTTCTTTAATCAAGACGACATAATGTCCAGAACCAATACGAGATCCTAGAGATGACTAAAAACAAATATTTTATAATAATTGCGGTAGATACTTGAACATATCAAAACGTGCAGTATGACAAACCTTTTTTGAAAAGATTATACGGGTTACCTATAGTTCACAATGCTGGCGCCCTCCTTTTTCTCTATTGTAGCCTTCCGTGATGTGATCACATAAACAGTTGCCAATTAAGTCACTATCATCCCCTGGTTATTTTCTTAAACACTGTGCTGCCATGATCAATGCACGTTATGGACTTTGAGGTAACCTGCAGCAATGGCTGTTTCTCTTTAGGTAGAACTTTTCAGACAAGAACTACATTTGAAATAGCCTATTCAGATTTCAAAGCAGCAAAAAGAGATTGTCATTCGTCTTTTTCAATGTGTTCCAGTGTATTTGCGGCGTCGTGGTCTAGTGGTAGGCTACCGTACTCGGGAGCGATAGGTCCCGGGTTCGAATCCTCCCAGGTCCGGCGACTTTTCATTGGGAAAGAAATATTGCAATCATTCCCTCACCTAACCAAGGTGTAAAAGGGTACCCGACATAAGACTGTGAAAGATATTGTCAGAGTGACCGCCTATAAGGCTCCCACACTGAATGCTGAGATTGTCCAATGTCTCAGATTGCCATGGTAAGTCGGGGTAAAAATGTAAGATTGTAAAGCGCTTAGAGCCCAGGTTGGGAGATTAGGCGCTATATAAATGATCTCCATTAGTTATGCCACCTTAAGTAAATATTTAATCTTAACCAACACATTCTGCAGATGCTGTTCCCATTTTGTTATGGTATCTATAAGCATTACTTATTGTACTTGATCATCGCTTAATTTGTTCATCACTTTATTTGTTAATCTTTTTGTTTGTCAACTTGAGTACAAACATGAATTAAGTGTCGAATTCGAGGAAGAAAAACAAATGAACAAAATACCAACTAGAGTTGACATAGTCTTAACGATCTCATTTTCTTTGCCTTTCTTCAGATTATTGGGGTTGTGCCTGTTCGCCTCATATAAAAGATCTTTGATCAATTTGTTTGTAAAAACGCCTCTCAATCAATATTGTCATTGAAACCACTGTCAGAAATCGTCTTCCGTGTGCGTTTCGTTTTCTGTTGCCTGTTCTCATGAAACAAGATGTTTTGGCAAAAACTATTGTCCATATGTGTTACAAGTGATCAGCCTTTCTTAATTAAAACCCCACTACTAACTGTTGGAGGCTTTGAAATTGTCCACGACTAGGGAGACAAAGATATGTTACTTCTTTATTTGAAATATTATGCACAGCGTGATTAATTGATTGAAAAATAGGCACGTTAATGTTCATATTATGAAGACAGTCTTCATAGAAATAAATAATTTTTTGACTTGTCTGTTCAAGACCTTACAAGGTTCCCGTGACTCTCTTTTCTTCGAAAGACAAAGCCGAACATGAATTCAGTGTATCTTGTATTTTGTCATGAAATTTAAAACACATGATTGATCGTTTAGGCTGACACGTTTTTTTTACACAAATTAACCGTCACAAGTGCCTATGACAGGGAATGGAATCAATTATGAAAAGAAAATTAATTTTGAATACTGAAAGTTTGCTTGAAAGCCTATCAATCACTAATAGGTTGATGAGTGGCTTTCAATTTGTACTACAGAATTGAATCTTTTTTAGGTATAATAATATCTCTCTGACATTGTTCTTAATAAACACATTTTTTGCAATTGCAATATTAATAGACTGAAAGAAAAACATGGTTGTCAATGTATGCAATAGTATAGTTGTATACAATAACAGTATGCTCTTAACAATATAAACACGTTCTAAGAAATGTAAGGATCCTTATATGTTAGTTTATGGAAGTACTTTAAATATACTAAGGCTGCAAGCTCTATAATGTCTCCTCAATACGCCCGATATGCTTTGCTACTCATTTGTAGTCGAATTCGGCATATACTATAAGCAACTTCAATAGTTGCATTAAGACACCTCTAACTGCAGCAAATCAATTCTTCATTAGAAATAATAAAATCAAACTGAACACCACATATTCATTTTGAAACAAATAGTTTAACTAAAATATATACAAATTGTTAAGAAACGATAAAAATCAGTCTGTCATCAGCCTTTATGTGTTGGTGATTAATTTTATTTTATTTTAATACCAGGGTCATGTGAAAGGCAAGATCATTAAAACAACTCTGTAAATTCATGTTAAATAAAGCAATTTGACATCATTCTTTTAGATCATGATACAATTGGTCAAAAGTAATAATTTAAACTTATAATGTCAAGATTAAAAAAGGTTTTTATTGGTACTTCACTGTTATCATCCATTAGAGCTAAGATCGTAATCAGTTTAAACAGTAAGTGTGACGATTTTGAATACTAGGATTTGTTTTGCTTCAATTAATACCCAAAGGGGTCAACAATCTAATTGGAGTGTTGATTATATATCATTCAACCGCACTGTGTAATTGATAGTATGAACCTTAACACCCTTTTTCTCTCAATAATTTTTCAATAATTGCTCATATATTTTGATGAGATTTTTAATCAGCATCAGTGAAAGTCGGCCATGTTGGCTTATGGGAAAGATTTTTAAATGGATATCTGTATAACGATTCATTCATTTAGCGTAAACTATTTGTTTCTGTTCTGTATCTGATACAAAGACAAAATCACACCCCACATTGCTTGACAATTTAACAAAATAGAATTCTTCATATTCATCTTATGTTGATGCCCAGCTTTGTTCTATTGAATACAACTGGTTTTGTAGATAGGCGCAGTACTTGAATAGTTTATTTTGTCTTCATCACACCTTCAATGAGAATATATTGGAAATGAAACTCTTATATTACTATTTGGGAGCACGTGTTTGATGCGGATTTTTTACACGATTGTGTAGCATATAAAGCAGAAGACATATTTTGATTTTAAGAAATGTTTATTCATGTCTTTTGTTAAGACATTTTTTTCCCATTGTATCGAAATATATCGATAATGTACAATAAATGAGTTTTTCTTGAAAAATGGGCATGTACTTAGCGTTGGGGACTTTTTCCCCCTCTAATTTGATAGCAAACAACTAATTTCTGCAAATCAACTATGTTTGCTTTTTGGAGTTGTTATTTGGTATGAATAACAATTAAAACTGGACACAAATTAGGAGAAATAATAAAGAAAAATTACTTACCTTCTATCTACCTGTTACAATGAAGATGAATTCTCATCAGAATTTTTGAAGACAAAATGTATTAATATATCATCTCGATGAATCTTCACCAATCATAACATGGAAGATAAATTAATTTTTATCGATTTACCTTTTCAAATAAACCATTATCTAAGAAGATGTATCAAATAGATCATCTGTCGCCGTCGCCATGACCCACTGCAGAGCGCTCCTCCATTATCTGGTCCGGTCTTCACAGGCCCTGCCGACTCAAAGATTTACATACCGCTGGATTCGTTGAGATTGCCAAACAGTGAAGCTGTTGCTTTAACTTTGCTGCATTGAATTTCAGTCTTCACAAGGCCAGTCTTTTGATTTTTTGTTTATCATGGACACACACACAAGATGATGAAATATTATTAAAGCAGCAGAGATATTATTTTATGAAGACTGCTAGTGTTAATTGGAGAGACTCAAGAATACATTAAAGTATCCTTCATTAACCGTGCTTTCCGAGTAAAGAGTAAAAACGATTTAGTATTCCCCCGAAGGGTTTTTATGTCCCGTGTGGGCACTTTTTATACAATGCGTTTTTAGGTCATTGTGTTATTAAACAATAAGGTAGAATGTTCTTAGTACAAACATTCTAAACTTTTCGTTAGACATATTTGCCAAGAATTGCAATAACTGTAATATTGAAAATGTTCTGGGAAACGCTAACAACGTTTTTGGTCAAAATAGAAATGTCAAAGTGAGACGATTTCAGAAAATTTGATAAACCTTATTTACAAGTATGAAAAGCATATCCATCGAAGGACTTTTATTTATTTGTTGGTAACAACACATCTGTTGTCTCAGCTTAATAGTGTCCCGTGGAAGGACATTCGATTACGTCAGAATTATTTTTAGAAATTGTTCTGTTTATTGATATAATTGTCTCCTTTATGAAACTTCCACCGATTCAATACCGAAGATCGATAGCAGTCTGTGTTTTGATCTAAGAAGCAAAATATAACGTCATACATCATAACAAACGCTGCCATTTTCCACATTGAAATACAAGAACTACTGTTCTTGTCAAATGAAATTGTATTTCACGGTGGGATCGATATAAGATTAATCGAGATGATGTGTAAATGATTTCTCGCATTTGGCTTCTTTTGCTTAACGAAATATGTGATTCAACTTTCTGCTGCCTTCGTTCTTTATCTTGGATGAGACTTAATTGATTTGGCGTAAAGAACGATTTGGTATTTCACCGGCTGAGCAATTTGGGATTTTTTGTAACGGATTTAATATTCAGATTGGTATTTTGTAGGTCAAAAGACCAATACTACACTTTTGCGCTGTTGTTCACTGCATTAGAATCGGTAGTATGAAACAGCAAAACGCTTTCGGAAAACTCACAAATGTTTCATTGTAATATTTTATTTTCATCGCGTCATAGCCATTGATCGTGTGATTTTCAACGTGCCATAGCCATAGCCATGAATAATTTTAAATAACCATTGATTTAAGTCAATGACACCCCACTTCTTACGTTAAAATTGTTCTTTATCAGTCCTAGCATTGTTCCTTTCGTACACTTTAAATACATTACTTATACGTACTACTAAAGCACGTTATTACACTATTCTTATTAGCTAACAGTAGGGAAACATGTCATTTATTTAAATTATGCTTTCAAACACATAATTCTCAATTAAAAACTGATTTTTGTATGGCAAAACAAATTCATTACATCAATAAGCTCCCCTTGTAAGTAGTAATTTTCAATGACCTTTGCATAATGTACTGATATAAAGCATCAAAAGGTACCTCACAACATTCCCCCGAGTAATCATTGAGTTGTGATGTTCAAAACTATGGAACCCTTTTGGATCATTATCAACTAATAGTTGGTGACAACTAATTGGCGTAAGGATATATAAAGTATATGAGTACATTATGAAAACGTAATTGAAAATTACCACTTACTTAGAATGAATTTGTTGTACTGACAAAAAAATTGTTAGAGAAAACATGTGTTCAAGAATTATCTTTAACGAGAAAATTATTAAAACATATCTAAAATACAAATTGGCTTTCATTATTAATCTGAATCCATACTTTTGAATACCAGTATCATTATTTTCAAATTTCAAACCATTTGTTCTAATGTGATATCTAATTATCGATTTTCGTGATGCGTCATAACAACAAATTACTGTTGAGTTAAATTATAAAGTTGAATTTGATAATACTATGCATTAATTTCATTGCTTGAATAATCTATTCAAGTGCACAACGCCGCAAGCCTTTTTCACTGTGTTCAAATTGTATGCTACAATTGAATTGAGTTGAGTTTGAAATTTCTATTCTTAAAAGCGACAGGGAAATGTTGTAGAATGACAACTTATAAAGATAATGACATTACAGCGAGACGGATATATCATCTGTCAAACCAGAAACCATTAATTGACATCGATATATTACAACCTTTTAGGGAAGTGATCAAATTGAAACAAAAAGCCAACGGGGGCATATTGTTTTGTTGTAATTGGAGTATCAATCAACTATGCTAAATTATTTCGAAGTCTAGTGGTTTGTACCTGATACCTTTTATTACTCACAGAAATATCTAGTAGAGTACATAGCAATTAATGTCGAAACGAAAAAAAACAGTTACCTTCTTATGACAACAATAAGACTGGTTTATACCTGATACCTTTTATAACTCACAGAAACATCTAGTAGAGTACATAGCAATAAATGTCGAAACGAAAAAAACAGTTACCTTCTTATGACAACAATAAGACAAGAACGAAGAAGAAGAAGACGTCTTTTCTTGTTTGCGGAACAGCAAAATGCAACATTTACAGAGGCTAATTGTTACAAATTTTGAATTTGCCATTTTAAATTAGTTTAATTTAATTAATAATTATTATTATCATAGTATATAGCATTTATAATGCGCATTTCCATTTTAAAAAGTGCTCAAAGCGCAGTACATAACACACAAAAATCAGCAACCATACAGAGTGAATAACACAATATGAACATTTTTCAACAGTCACCCATTAAACAATAATGTACAAAAAGATATTCAGTCATACTCATCTATCCTAAAGTTCTGCCGACTCCTTTTTATTGAAAAAGATACACACTGGTCAGAACCAACTGACTTGATGGTTAAACTCCATGACCCCCTGACAGAACTTCAGAGGACTGTGGAGTTTATCAAAGACTATAAATTGAAAGTTTAAAGTAATTTGCAGGTGTAGAAAATCATTGTGAATGAAAGTCTAATCTATCAATAACTCCAACTCAAAGTGTTCTTATGCAATAAAACAAATTATTAGTAACAAAAAACAAGCCATGTTATTGTTATGCTAAATACCATAAACCGGAGTGAAATATGGTGTTTGAGCTTTTTTTTAAAATATATTAATGCCCCGGGAGCTTCTAATTGATAGAGGCAACTGATTGCAGATGTGAGCACCAGTAAAAGAGAAAGATATCAAACCGTATGACTTATAAGAGGGCATAGGTTTCTTTAACAACAAAGTGTCAGTTGATGATCTGAGGGCAAAAAATCCTTCAGATAACCAGGTGCAGTGCCATTTAGACATTTGTAGCAAATCATGGCTACTTAAAACTTCTTGGTAAAAGTCTGAGTCATATGACTCGGATAAGTGTTTTTGGAAATAAGATCATACTTTTATGTCGTTCATGTCTTCTTTCACTTTAAATTTGCATAACCTTTTGACATAAAAAACAACTAGAAAAAGGAGTCTGTAAAGATGTACAGATATTTTTCAAAAAGTTGAGAAAAATATTTGTAGAAGGTCCCTAGAATAACATGTGAGCAATATTTCAGGTTCTTACTCCCAACTATGGGTCCAATGCGTAAAAAACGTACCTGAAATCATAAAAGGGACATAAGTATATCAAAAATGTTTTTGTTTCAAAAAATTAGATTACAGCTTTAAGAAAACCACGAATCAAGCCACGACGATGGAACCACAGCGTGTTTGCAAAAAAATAACAAAGTCATATAGCAAATACTCAAAGTGCCCATAACTCTGTTTTTAAAATGATTATTCAAAATTTGTTATATGTAATTTTAGATCACTAGAAGAACCTCTTTGCAAGAATTCCGATTCTTATTATGTGATTAAAGCGTGTTTTGCCAAATTAACAAAACATATATAGCACAAAGAACAATAGGGGCCATAACTCTCTCAATTTTATACGAATGTTTATGGAAAGCGAACATTTGTATAGTACAGAGGCCTTGACCAGTGGTATATTAGTTATGATTTAATCATTTCAAGAGTGAGTACTCATTTGCATGACCTCTGTACGAATCAATAGATAATGCACATTTTTGCAAATGTGTTTAAGGTTCCTAAAGGTGTTTTCGAACAATATGTTGCAGTTATTCTAACTAATATACCACTGGTTAATGTCTCTGTACTGGTCAATTTACAATACAAAATCTTATGTTTGCAAAATATTATTAGAAAACACTTTCAGGACCATAAAAACATATAGTCAGGCACCCAGACCCCGAATCCATGCCCCCCCCCAGTCGCATTTCTAGCCTATATAATATTATTGTATAGGTTCCTTAGGATATGAGAAAAGTAGTCCCTCAAATATATTTTGGTTTGCAGGGGGGGGTAATAGCCCAATTTCTAGGGCAACCACCTATTTTCGAGCATGTGCCCC
>JAUUEB010485536.1:0-10919 GCA_032362205.1 Clione limacina | reverse complement strand
AAAATGATCGAAAAGAGAGTCTATTCGACAAAGGTTGACCTTTCATTGACAAGCCTTCATGTTGCTTTACTTAGGTATTCACATTTAGCGTTTTTCGGTGTAGGACCTTCGCGCGATTTTGGTTTCGTTTTGATACTTGCGTCTAATGGTGCAGTGTGAGATTAAATACGATAATTGTGCATAATATTTCAGAAACCCACTGGTGCCGTGGTAAAGCGTCGGGCTATTACCTATAAGTGCCGGGGTTCGAGTCTCAGTAGCCTAAACAAATCAGGATTATATTCTTGATTTCCCAAACCTTGGAAAATGATTTAAGGTAGTTTCCCAAAATTCGGAAATTGATTGACGATAATTTCCGTGTCGTCACAATGGACGATTAATTGCAATAATGTACTCGCAAAGCATTATGATTCCCGTGCATTATGGCAATATAACTACACGATTGATTGCATTGAATTATATAGAGAAATACAATCTAGGGATGTAATAATATATAATAACGTGTTAAAAAACAAATTGTTGAAAATCAGTTTAAAAGCCGAATTTCGGTATTGATTCCGTCAGGACGGTTTAGAAAGTATGAGTTACAGCAAGGGCAGGAAGGCTGAAAACGCAATAAGGTTACGCATTATGAAATCACAACCTACTGTCCTCTTACAATTAGTAATAATTGGTATCATCTTATTTAAAGAGAGAAAAAGTATGTACTTCTTTCATGAATGCTATATTCCTATTTAGGAAGACATCCAAATATTTGAAATAAGGCACAATCACCTAATGTTGGCAGATATCTATATACTTGATCAGTTTTGCTACAGAAAGAAAAGAGTACGTAGTAGACCGATTCCCAATGGAAGCACATTGATGTGAATGACGGTACACTAATGGCAATAAATCATAATGGCTGGATAAAAAGGTCGGTGTCATTTTTCCATCTAGTTAATTATTTTGAAACATAGCTTGAAGAACAAATTAATTGTCTTAAGCTAAAGGGACCCCTGGGTCAGGGTGATAATATTCTTTGGTATTCAATTACTTCCCCTCTTTGTATACTGTTAATAAATAACATTGATCGATGGACAAGTTTATTTTTGAATAGCAATACCAAAAAACACGACCAATTGACAATCTCTTATTTTTAAACATTTTCACCAAACTGAGTTATCAAATTAGTAAGTGTAGGGTGAAAAAAATCATTATGTTCATGCCTATCTTGTTGAGACAAATGAATATGCTGTATTGTTGTTACCTACTGCCCAGAAAAAAGTTGAATACATGATATGATAAGCATAAAATAAATAAAATAAAAGCAGCAAAAGATTCAACAAAGGATAAAGTCACGAACAGGACGTGCACAAAAAGACTTCAAGGAGACAACACATCAGTATTCAAACTCGTAAATTATAGAAAAGCTTAAATAATGTATTAAAAAAAAAGAGTATACATACTATATACATCAAATTATTTCTTGAGGTTCAATTAAATAACTTCGGTTAATATGTGTTAGGGGTATATAATGTTACAAAAAAGTAACACACGAGTCTTAGTTATGATTCTGGTGAGTAAATAACAACAAACATAAATACGCGCGGCAATCGCTTTTTAACTGCGGTCACAGTCTCAAAATTGTAATGGGGGCTTTGGAAAATATAATCGTTTTATTGTAGATTGTTATTCTGGACTTGGTTACCTTAATTCATATATGACAACCGTTTGTCATAAGAACAAGCAGTAAACTAGTCTAGTATATACGTAATGTGTCTGTACTATGGTTTCTCTATTTCCCGGGAATCCCGTTTCCGTTAACCGTATTTAACAAGAATCTAAAGAGAATTAAATGTTGTAACCAACTGTTGCGTTTCCATGTAACACCAAATAACAGTCATATATAACGTGCATATAGCAGTATTACATGTATTATCTATATTATTATGACTAATACTAATATTTACGATATTGATAAACAGAACATAACAAGTATCAAGACAAATTTGATATAGAAATCAGCAAGATCGTGTATACTCCTTTTTTCTGATTTTGTAACACAACAAAACATCATTCGTAACTACATCTGTTGAATCAGAAGTAGGGTTTTGAGGGGGGGGGGGAGTTATTCCGCGTTTCTGGTACGTCAATACATATACGAAGACCCTGAACGGTCAATGTCAGCTGAGTTAGACTCTTAATGATATAAAAAGACGTAATGAGACATAGGTTAGGAAAACGAGTAAATATACTCGTTAGTAGTCAAGCAAATCACATGAAGCTTCTCATGATGTGTCAAGAAAACGTCTTCGATTGGCTCTGACTATACAAGGGAAGCAAGCATTTGCACGGTCAATGTCAGCTGAGTTAGCCTCTTAATGATATAACAAGACGTAATTAGACATAGGATAGGCAAAGGAGTAAATATACTCGTTAGTAGTCCAGCAAATCACATGAAGCTTCTCATGATGTGTCAAGAAAACGTCTGCGATTGACTCTGACTATACAAGGAAAGCAAGCATTTGCTGCCAACAGCCAATCAAAATCGACATCTTGACGGTGGATTCGTTGATTGGGGTAGACTTTCTCTGTATCAATTTATACACCATCATATATTTATAGATATCCTGACTCTGCCTAACAAATTAGAATCAACTGCTCGATAACTCATTATGTGTGTTGATATAATCAATTAATTAATCAAATTCATATTTTTTTTAATTTTTAATACTTCTTTTCTGTCCTCTTTTTTTTGCCTGAGGGACTAAAGGATTATCAAGTTAATTGTACCTAATTCAAATTGAACTTAAATCGCCTTCTCCTTTTAAATATGTTTGTTGTTTATTTCTTAGGCGCGTAAACCACAATACAACTAATATTTTGAACTACTAACAGCCGAACAACTCAAAAGACGACACAACTGCATATCGTAGACAAACTCGACCTATACAGGTTTCAACAACATATTGAAGCTATTCACCGACTCATTTGAAAAAGAAACCAAATCAAGCAGCACAAATACAATTATTCATAATATAGTTGTTTATAAAAAACGAATAGGTTTATTTACTCATAATATCAAGTTGAATTCCACTTACTGAACGAATTCATGAGAGAGAATATTCTGTGCAAGCAACTTTGTCGTCTTAGTATTACCCGACTTCGTCAAAAAAAAGAAGATACAAGTATCCACAGATAGATTTCCCCCTAATGTTTCAATGGAAACATGATACAAAAAGACGCCTATATCACTTGCTAGGCCCCTGTTTTCTACCAAAAAATGGATAATTATCGGCGTCTCTTTAAAAAGGTATGTACCCCAAGCGATTTGTCCTCATGGTAAAAGTAAAAATACCCCCAATCAACCGGCTTTTAAAGAACGACCCTGGTTCCTACCACCCTGTAGGAAGGATTGGTTCTCTACAAAACTCCAAAGGTGGAAGCACAAATATACCTTATTAGCATATCAAAATTGACACTTATCTCTTGAATTTACAACCTAGATTTTTACCGAAGTAAATAACAGATTTTAATTTAATTGTTTACCAAATACAATATACCTTATTACCTACTTACTAAATAATATACAGTCAAACTCGCGTAAGCCACATATTTGCTAAATCGGAACAAAAGCCTGAATGGCCTGCCTCTTTATTTAATTATCTTAAGATAATCTTAGATATCAAATATTACGTTGTTTCGTTGTAAAACATATTTAGTTACGCCATACCCTTCATAATCAAGCTATTTTAATTATGTAGACGGTGTAATATACAATAAATCAAAATTATTATATGTGCCAAATATGATATCATTTCAACAATTAATAAATAATTTGCAAGGGGGTGCAGGGGGTCACCGCTATACAATTAGAAATTATTCTTGAGGGACAGTACCCCCGGACCTCCTTGTATGTCTCGAAAGCAATATATATTGTATGTTTGGCTTTTCAAATACATTCATCGCGTACAATTCCTTCATATAAAAATATAATACATTACTGTTTTTTAGATTTCAAACAGATACATGATTCTTGAATGCATCATTTAGCTTCAAATTTGTCAAATATTTCTTATAATAATATAAGTATTAAATATAAAAACACGTGATGACAGACTTATTAAATATGTGATCACTGCTAGAAACGCATGGGTTGACACTTTGAATAACCAACTTCTTACCTGTTAGATCATACTAAATAATTGTAAAGTACTAATTAGAAAAAAAAAATGTTTTTTGTTTTTTTGTCTTTCACTTTTATTGTGTTTACTTTGTCTTTGTTTCATAAATAGTCATGGGAGGAACTGTGCGTTCATGTCGATCTTTGATACAAAATGACGTCATCATGTTGCGATTGCTGTTTCATTATATTGAAAAATAGATGACAACAGCGAAAGTAAATCTAATTAACTATTATGATTTATTTGAGGTTATAAACGGAAATGCTTTAAAGCATACTGAACTGTTGAAGTTGTCCCTTCAGTTTGAAAATATAAATTAAACACTCGATATGTTGTTTGTATGATCAATATCTTTTATTTTCGAGCAGACATACCAGGCCCATTTTTCTTGATCTCTTTATTTAAGTGTGCCATCTATAGCGATGAGTTTTCAAGATCCGTCCAAAGCCATTCATTTTGAGATAATTCAAACTAAAAAACAGTATTATTGATGGCTTTTAAATGAAAAAAAAAATTGTTTGAACAATATCTCGGCCCACCCAGGACTCGAACCCGCGCACCCACCTGCGCCAAACATAATTTGAGCTAATTCGGTGTGCCGATATATTTTTCAAACATATTGATCGAAAGGTTGGTTATAACCTTCTAAAGGCAATGTGACAACTATCTAATACATATCAATGAAAAGAAACTTATTTATCTTCAGAACCCACGGCTATTTTGATCGCGTAACAAATTTAATTGTGAAGTTTTACTATAGATTATATGAGGTAAAAAGCGAAATAAAACATCGGTAATAAACACCTTAAAGCATTTAAAATATCAATCATGACTTGTTTGTAGGTTGTTAAATTAAGAAACATTGTAATCTAAAACTAAATGAACAACATGAGTTTAAAAGTTTTGTTTTAAAATTATTGGAAATATTATTTCTCAAGTTAACAACTATGAAATTGAAATTGAACTCTAATAAACGAGGCCATAATGTTTCCAAAGTGCTGCAAAAAAGTTAATCATAATCTCAAACTTCATTGTTTTAGAGAAAAAATGTAAGGTTTGAAAAAAAATGGGATAGAAGTATGACTTAACTACCTACGAGTACTTAAAGTCTCGGTATTTTAATAAGAATAAATAGCAATTAAATGCTTGCGTTATTGTGTATACCCCTACACACAAGTATACATGTGTACTACATGATGTTGCTTGCATGGATGTCAACTTAGAATTGTTTTCTGTCGATTAACAACTAAGTATAACACTAATTACATATACACAAATTATCTTTAGCTTTTAGAATATCTGTACACACCTACAACATGTATAAGCGTACACGTTTACCAATATTAACCCCAAATTAAATGTGCACATAATCACCTGTACGTTGCAATCAAATTACATTATTGAGATTTTCAATACATGAAAGGGTACGTCCAACATACAACGTGTTACCAAATAGTTCTTCGATTCTACGTGAAAGATAATTTTAAAGCTCAGTCAAAGAAAATTACGATTAACAGTTAAACAAATCGTTTTAACTACAACTAAATACAATGCTTATTGTAAGTACTTCAAATAAACCATTTAATTATCACAACTGACTAATGTTCTGACGAAATGGAGGACACGTATAACGCAACGTAGCCAGGATAATAGACCAACATATGAATACTTTTTATGAATCACGCTTTTTTTAATTGCACTCAGTTATCAAAGTATTCTTCAAGTATCGACACTTTGAATTAGGTAAACAATGTTTGTGAGTATAGATTATAAATCCAGGTTTTGCTCTTCCCCAGAGTCAAATATAAATCATTGTCAACATGATCTGTATCATCTTACATTCCGCCCTCGCAGTGACTAGTATCCTTTGATCCCGACAAGAGCCAGGACTGACTTAGTAAGGATCATTTACATTTATACGAGAACCATTTCCCTGTGAGAATCACTCTCAGTATTCATCGACCTTCATTATCTTTTTTTGGAGTCGATCTTTGTTAAATAATTGTCTACATATCTTTTACAGAGCAACCAGCACTTGCGTTATTTATGTGTATCTATATTGTTATGTCTGACTGCTTAGCAACAACCAATTGATAACCAACTTACTTACTAACCGACCACACTGAATAAAGACACATAACCTTAGAGTTGCGTGAATATAATAGTAACATGGTAACATCAACCTCTCCATTTTGACGGCATAGCTCTTTTCACTCATCCTTAAGTAATTTGTTGTACATTTACAATCACTAATCACTTATCTCAATCGCCTCGGGATTTTTTAGTAGTTTCATCATTATTACCACAATAGCACACCAGACTCTTAAGTCCCTGCTTCGATGCATCAAATCAATGGCCTTAAGACAACTGCTATGTCTTATGTTGTTTATTTAAAAGGTTGGCGGTCGTCCTCGCCTTGTCCCTAATATTTCCCTGTAGGTCAGTTGTCATTATGTTTGCATTTGTGTTTTTGATTGCATCCTCTGGTGCATCTTGTTTTAGACTGATTGATGTTCTAAAATACTATCACCCGTTATTTTTATGTCCATTGAACTCTGAGCAGTCGACTAAAGAATCACAATTCCGCTGGTTGGTGTTAAAGTCCAAGCTTCACATCAATATATTACTACATACCAAACTAATTATTTCAGAATTACTTATTTCTAGGTGTTAAGGTGTGCCCCTAGCGTTCTAAATGTTGTCAGCTTGATCATTTTTTGATTTGCCATGGCTAACATTAAATCGTATTTCATACAAATAACATGATCTGCTTTACAAAGCTCACATGTTTAAAGTTTATAACTTTTTTCTAAAATAATGCCAATGACCTTGATCTTAGTTTTGAATACTTCTATATCAATGTATATAGTATTTTTGGCATTGTGTTTGAGACCTTCTCTATGTCCTGCAACCTCTACCCTGTGGAGAATCCTTCAAATAATTGTGATGCTGTTAGCCATCAGGGCTGTGTCATCAGATATATTAGATTGGTTATGTTTCTACCAACTAGTTTAATGCCCATGTCATCACTACCTTCCCATCTAATAATTTGTTATGTATATATGTTAAAAAGGTGAGATGAGAGACTACAACATTGCATAACACACTTGCTAACATACAGTGTGAGGACTTAAATATATCACGAAAGAGTTTACAGACTGTGCGTGGTCTGGTTTTATTTTTCTCATAATGCAATAATAAGAAAGACAAACAGTTACATTTACGAACATTATTACGTATAAGGGCTGATCGAAATGTTATTCATATTTTTGTCGCAACAGGTGCAAATCTTCAGAACATGGATGGAATATGACACATTGTGTGTGGATGCTCAGATACTTTTAATTCAACTTGATTTTTAATAAGCAACTAAAGCCATTCAAAAATGCAATCGATCTTTAATGTACACTGCTGTTTTAACCCACCCATGTATTTGTTTCAATATTTCCATCATGCCTAAATATCTGTTGTAACTCTTTACCCTCCAGCATAATCACTCACACAAGCAATGCAAGCTTTTGATTACGCACTTGCTGTCGTTGAAACAACCTTCACGTTCGTCAAAATAAGCTAATACTCTTTGAAGCTTAACGAAACAGCTAAATACTCATATTTAGATTTGTGCATATTGTTAATAGGAACATTATAGGTTTTACATATTCTCCACTCTTTCAAGTTGTATCACTCTTAACCAAGCCTAAAACATAATTAGATGTTGCGTCCATGTATAAACAACCGGTAGCGGTCTTGACATGTATTTGTTTTTATGTGTGTATTGCGAATGTTTAAAATGTTCTTCTTTCACCAGGTGTTCATTCTCGACAAGACACGCAACGAGTCGGCCGTGGGATTTCCACGGGATAGGCATTCTTTCACATTTATAGGCACCACCTCATCGCATCTCACTCTTATCTCATATACTTATGTTTTGTCTATGTCTTTATTTTGCATTTACTTTTTAGTAAAGTAACAGGATCCGAACTTAAAGTGCAGCATCTTTTGAATATAAAAACATGTGTACGCCATTGACACACATTACTTATATATAAGAATATACAATCGGTTATGAACAAAATAGTGTCCGCAATTTCTCTCTTCAATCGTAGAGTTGCTATAGGTTTAAAGCTACAGTAAAGTACAGCTAGTTAAGGACTGATTACAGAGTCAGAGAAAGCCATTCAAAACAGGACCTTAAGTTTAGTTTCTTGAATATAAAACTAATTGTATGCAATTGACACGCATAAAGGATGGAGAAGATCAAACTATTTACTGAAAAGTATTGGCCTCGAAAAAAATCATGGTCTACCCCTTTTCAATTACAATGGCGTACACACCGATTTAAAAGATAATTCAAAGAAATATTTACAAACTGACGAAAAGAATAAACAAAGAACATTTACATATCACAAAAATAACAACGTTGCACCAAGTGTACAAAACGAAAAGAAACGAGGAAAGGCTAGAAAAGGATAAACACAAATGTCTTATCAACGATATAAAACTAGATTATTTGGTCAAAAGACAGAGGTCATATAAATCACATTCATCGTTGCTGAGTCCCGAATGAACATTTTATAAATACATTGCAGATTGGTCATGACCAAGTCAGCCTTCCAGACAGTGAGATCGAATATATAAACCAATACGATTGTGTTTTCACAGAAACCTTTGCAAACGGTAAGATGTTCTTTTGTAACAATACTTATCTTTGTACATATACCACATGTAATGAAAATTTAAAAGACTGTAGTTGAGCACATGATCAAATGTATATAAAATTAGCAATGATTGCATTGATATTAGTTATCTTATTGTATGTGTACTGAAAATATAAATGTCAGGTTTTTTTGGGGGGGTCTAGACATGTTTAATATTATTTTAGTCTTTCGAGTTAAAGTTCGCTACCACGGTGTGCTGATAATGTACTTAATAATCAAAGTGTTTGACTTAATGTATATACTACATCTTTCAAAAAGTAATGCATAAAGGCTGATACAAGTTTAATGTTTACAAGCATAGTGAAGTTTCATACATCAAATAAAAGAAGAAAGTCTCAGGATTACATTTTCGATCTTCAATATATGTTCCTTGTCTTTGGATGGGTTTGACCCATCTTTAAACCAGGTCTTATAAACCCCTGGGGTAGAACTATTGGGGCTGGTTTCTGAGCTAGGTCGTGACGGCTGACTTTAGCTCATTGTTATCGGCATGGTGGATTCTTCTAAAAGCTGATTTAAGAGGACCAAACAGATGGTAGTCAGAGGGGGCTAAATCACGGGAATAGGCTGGGTGTGACAGAGGTGTCCACCCCATAGAGGTGATTGTCTCCCTTGTCCTTGCACTGGTGAGGCTTGGTGAATTGTCGTGATGAAAGATCACCCTGTCCATTGCCAGTCCTGGTACAACTCGTAGAATTCTTGTCTTAAGTTTATTTTATGTTTGTATTTATACTTCAGAAGAAATCATTCGTCAGGTTTTGTTTTATTTAACAGTAAAGTTGTTAACCAGAGACGACCGGTGAGGGGCTTGTCTTGCAATGTTTGAACGTAAGATTGAATAATTTCTTATTCGTCTTTATCTCCATTTATAAAAGAACCATTAATGCATGTTCATGCCAATTTTCATTCAATTTGAATGTCAACTACTCGTGTTATTTAACTTTATGCATTACTTTTTGAAGTTCCATTGTTTTTGTAAACCAAAATCATAACATTGTATTCCTTTTGCAGATAAAGTATGTCTGGTTAATATTAAGTTGATGATAAATATTGCTTATGATATCTACACTAAATTAACTACTTGATAGCTTTTGTGCATTATTTTTCTACGTATCCAATGTGATTCAGTTTAAAGAAGAATATGCATCAGATAAGGTGTACAGTTTTACTATTTACCTTGTGTCAACAAACTTGATTGACTTTTAAACAGCTTAACACAAAAGTTGTGTATTAATTATCAGCACAATATATGTTTTTTTTTAAATCCTCAATTGTCATCCAAATGTGAAACTTTTTAACATGAAGTGTGTAATCATAACAAAATAACTGTAAATTAAAATTGTTACCACATTTTGCTCTGAAACTAACAAAATGTATTCACTTTTTGCAATTATATTTTACTCATAACATATAGACACGTTTTATATTTACGCATTTATACGAATACAATTTAGGAGAAAAGTGAAACAAACTCGTTTTTTGTTATCTGTGGAATAATCATAACCGTACGGTTTTTAGTTTTGCATCTAGAACATGCATCTTCAAGCTAGGCATTACATGATTTTCCCTTTCGGATAGTTAGGGCGATCGAACTATCTTGGTTAATAACTCAGAATTTGACACTTAAAGATTTGCAAAAGTATTCAACTGATAGCAGCTTGATTGCAAGTTGTTAAAAACATATAAGTATCCCCCACACCGGGTAGTATTTGGTATTATGTACACGAAATTGTTATCTAGTGCTTCAAAATAACGCCATTTATAAAGCAACTGGTGGCTGTTCAATTGCAACTTGTAGTTTATTTTGAAAGATAACTGGTCGAAGTCTGGATATTCTCGATAAGCACTCCAATGATACATCATGAACAAATTGCACAAACAAAATATGCACTCACTCATGAAGCTGTGTTAATATGATACAAATTCGTCGGACATATATACAAATATTGACGTCTCGTTGATCGGTTGAAAAAAACAGCCGTAATCTCAAACAGTTCACTCTTATAAAAAAAGTAAATAAACCTGTTCCTTACAT
>JAUUEB010485525.1:0-10920 GCA_032362205.1 Clione limacina | reverse complement strand
TAGCATTCTGATGACATAATATGACAATTCAACTGTATACAACACAAATATAGCATTCTGATGACATAATATGACAATTCAACTGTATACAACACAAATATAGCATTCTGATGACATAATATGACAATTCAACTGTATACAACACAAATATAGCATTCTGATGACATAATATGACAATTCAACTGTATACAACACAAATATAGCATTCTGATGACATAATATGACAAATTTGGAAATTTGCATCAACATAAGATAGACTTAAAGGCACATTTTGATCAGCTCTGTCGGTGGGGGGATATTAACCTTGCTATTGTTTAGGATTAGGTACACAGTATGGCAAAGACTTATTGAAGGCCCTATTTGCTTTTTTATACTATTTCCAGTCATTCCTTTTTTTCTCCATTCTCATGTACGTGAAATCAACGTCTAATGCGTGAAGTTTGTGGACTTGTCTGATACATTCCTTGGTCAATAAGGTGATAGGACCAGATCAATAACTAACATGTCTGGGACATTGTTTCCGGGTCATTTACTTTACGCATATTGGTAATAGTGTTTGTACTACGAACGGGTATATTCTTCTTTTGGATTCTTGCTTTTAATTCATCTTCGACTTGAATGCACTCTACTCTGTCTTTTCCTTTTCTCTTCATCTTTATTTTGTCTCTTTACCTATAAATGGAAACCAGAATGGTGAACGTTCGTCATATATTCTTTAACAAACATTAATTACGTACGCGGGTTTTTGGTTCTCTACCTTTATGATAATTGAATTGTAATATTTGCATTATACGCAAATTTATACTGACGTGCCCAATTAAGTCATACATGTACATTATCACTTTCCGGATATGTATGCTTTACCGATCTTTCAATGACTTGTCGGGTACCCACTTGTTAAAATGAAGTGAGGAATAAACTGTAGGCACTAGTGGAATCTAAATGAGGAATATATATTAACGGTACACTACGTTCAGGGACGTTTCTATTTTGGGTGGCATAAAGATAGACAACTCACCAAAATATCACGTTAAAACTACAAAGCACATACAAGGAATGATCAGAGTGTATATACTCGATTCATTTCATGAACAGTTGTTTTGTATTAAAACAAAAGTTGGAAAATGAAAACTTTCTAGAATCAGAAAATTGAAAAGAGTTTCACATGTTTTAATGGATAAAAGAAGATCGCCGTTGCCGAGCTACTAAAACAATAATGCAATTGCAACAGGGTCCTCCTTTTCAGTTTCATGTCTTTTCAGTGTCTTTTGTTTTAAATAATAGTTTTTTCCATCGCAATTAACGATATATAACTGAATTTGTTGCAGGCAGGGTTTAGTTATTTGTTTAAGGTGTTTTTGCTTCCCATTTCCAATTTGTTGCAGGCAAATAATAATGATTCTTATAATGAACTGTTGGCGAAAGTAAGCGGTGTGTAACTTTTAATGCTTTTTGAAATATGTAAATACGTCATTCAGACTTCTGATTTCTTCGTTGTCGTCGGACTCTGTATGAAGATTTGTAAGTGAACTGATAGTGTTTTTTTTAGTATATTACATCTTCGTAGTAAAAGACGTCACCTGAAGTTCAACACCATAGTATTTCTGGGTAGCTGCCTTTATTAAGAGTTATGATAAATCTCAAGCTCGTGTCGATTGAAGTTGTTTTTAAAAGTGAAAGTTAGCTGGATAATTGTGTCTGTGTATAAACCTTTGAAGATAAGATAATATGGTATCGTGGTTGAACAAAGTGTACAAGACAGTTTGCAATGTATGATATGTTTGTATGTCAGCTATTCAATGCCTACTTGTAGTTAAGTCCGTTTGCTTTGTCCGTTTACCAATTGCTCGGACAAAATCAACTATTTTGTTGGTGTATTTTGCGTTGTTAACATAAAGACATAATTTGATAGAAGTATTCCAATAATGCTTCAATAATGAACTGAGAAGAACAATATGCCAGCAACGCGATTTACAGTGTAGTAGGATAAACAATTGATTGTGTCTACTTGCTGTCATCCAATAATGTTTCGTAAGCTCACCTAACATGATAGGTTGACAGGCTTAGCCAGTTCTTTATTACGGAGTAACGAGTATTACATACGTTATTAATGTTACCTGAAATTGTTTGAAAAGTTTCTTCTAGAAGGAGAACTGTGTCATTCTTATATCAGAGAGGCTCGATAGGCAAAAAACCGAGAGCATACACTTAGAAAGGAACTAACCTTCAGTACATATAATATGTGATATGATATTAATCTTTCATGCTATTCTTATTGCACCTTTGTAGTCATACCCTTTTATATAACCTTCAGTTACTAACAGAAACACACTAAAGTTGAGCTATAGTTGTACGCCAAAAATTAAAGCAATAATCGTAGGCCATAACGCCAAATCCTTAAGAAGGAAAGCGAAAAGTAAGATATTTAACCAGCAGGTTGTATTTGCCAAATTCTGTGAAGGAAAGTTGCCCAATCCCCGATAGGTGCAAAGAAGACGTTCTGATCTATGAGACAACCATTAGGACCCCTTACAACACTGAGATATACATTGGAAGCTCATAGAACTCATTCAAATCCAGATACTATGGCCACGCAGGCGACATGAGAGACGGAGAAAAAAGTGACAGTACAACACTGTCAACATATTTCTGGGACCAGATAGATGCAGGCCATATGCCCAAGCTTAAATTGGAAATTGTGAAAAAATGAAGGAGATATAGAAGGGGAAGCACAAAATGTGACATATGCCTAACAGGGGGTGCACTAGAAAATGGACATATGAGGGGGAAAGCATCGTATATTATCGTACACCTGCGCAGATAACATGGAAAAAACGGAAATTGGAGGGAAACAAACAATTACAACAAGAAGTCAATCACAAGCAGTCCTGAGGAGGTGCCGCACCGAAGGACATTTTTTGTAAAGTTTCTTAGAAAAATTGATAGCCTGGAGGACGAACAAATTTCTTTCATTGCACTGTCTTGCACTCGGTAATCTGGCCATTTGCAAGGCCATCCTATTTTTAACTGATAAATGCTTTCACACACATTGTACAGGGTAAGGTCTACAGCTCTAAGATTTTGATCGACTCAGCATTTAAAAATATCTAGTCGTAAAATTATGTTCACTATGTATCATTGAAACGCCATTTGTATGTGTTTTTAAAAACATTTAGAATACAATGATTATAATGATTATTATAGAATATACAAGATAGTTGGATTGTTTATGTACTTAGGTTTTCGTGTTTATACTGGTGCTATAATGTGTGGTCATTACAACATGCAAACGTTGACTGATAGGCTCATGCAAACAATTCTGCTATTTGTTACTTGATATTCACAAAAGTGCCTTAGTTGTGCATTCATTTGCATTATCGTGCATATGAATGCACAACTTGCAATAGCTTTCAATATATGAAAAGGTGGGTTAATTGAACTTGTGTATGCAATCTTACTTTGTCTTAATAACGTTTTACAACATTTGATTGACAAAGAACTTGTTATGGAGAAAATTATATGGTACAGGGGAATAATTATGGTTATGCTTTGTTTTTGAAAACAATGTCTTCTTTTGCCACTCAGAGACGATGCATCTGTAATTGCCTTTGTATGTCATGGACGGAAAAAAAATTAGTCATGAAAAACCAGGGAAATGAGCAGTTGCGCCCACTGTGACGGTCGAATTTGAGCACATCTTGGGAATCCTGAAAGTATTGGGGGATTTAGAACGAGGCAGGTGACATTTTCATCTATTTGCGGATCGATCACTGGTCGTCGTGTTATGACAAACTATCCACGATTGACTTTTCCTTTTTCTTTCTTGAACAATGTTCTTGTGTTCCAACAACTCAATTCTTTTTTACCGTATGTAAGCTATAACTTTTCAGCGAACGCATTCAGAATATATACATGATATGAAAGAAAATGTCACATTGAAAAGAGAACATACATGTTATTTCTAAAAACGATTTGCCTACTTTGAACATTAAGCCTCGCAAAAAAATCAAGCGATGCAAAAAGTCACTTCTCAGTCTGATTATATTTCGTTTTATCTGTGATAGTTGTAACATAATATATCAGTTCAACTGCCTTTCAACTTGCCTAATATAGTATGTGGTCTACGTCTGTTTTAACTAATCATCTTGAACTTAATTTTTAGTTCTTTTTCACAAATTATATTAAATATTATTGCTCTTAAGTAATATTCCTTTAATTTTCTTTTTTTTCCTAAAAAATCACACCTTATCATCATTGTGTATTTCATACAGTGTGTTGAATTATTTGCAAGACAAACAATTATTATGTAATCGATTTTCCAAAAGAAATTCTAGTAATAAATCTCAATTTAAAAGAAAGCTTTTACTGGCCTTGGACGGACATGGCAAACCACGCAATGTTTGGAAAATAAGAAATACATGCTTCAACTGAACTTGCCTTGGCAGATTCCATGACAACAAATAGGATTTGTTTAATTGTGTATTGTATATGAATATTAATTTTCCCGGGGGAATACATGTTGTCCACATGTGCACATGTTTACCCTCATATTGGAGTTGAAATAATGCATGTTCACGTTTTAGATGGTCTCACAACAACGCTAGAGAGTTTTTCAAATAATCTGAGTCCATTACGAACGCAACACAATATGAAAGTGCGGCTGAATGTGGTGAGTGCGTATAGATTATATTCTACATAAGGATCATCTATCTATTTATACTGTATCCAACTTTTTGTTTACTTTTATAGCTTTCATTTGCTCAGACATTCTCTGGAAATATGGAATTGAGAGGAGGATATACTAATAGTAATGAAAATGTGAAGAATATTAAAATTGTTAAAAAACATGCTTACTTGAACGTCTACTTAGTTTGAAATCATCCAACAAATTATACTCATCTTAATGATCATTTATGTTTTAGAGAACTTTTATGTTTTAGTAACAATATTTGTGCTTTTCTTCTTTTCTATGTTGTCTGTCAAAATATCATTCACAAAACAGCTATTGTTAAATAAACGCAGGAAGGCAAAACGCAACGACGACGGCTTAAAAGTTCTCCAAGAACGCAAACATTAAGCTTTAAATTAAAAAATAAATATCGCTACACGATCCGCAACACATGAAACTTTAAGAAAAGTATCACTTGTCGATCTACAACTTCCTAAAAAAAACGTGTTTAACTTTTCTAGCTCCATTATATTAAGATATTGTTATAGCTCTACTCTTGTTAATAGCCCATTCGATACATTTTCTAATCCAGCCTTTTTTCAAATTGCTGTCTGGTAGAGGTTTTTATGTTTTTGTGTTTGATGTTGTTGGCTCAATGCGCTTTGAAATTTGACAATCAGTGTGTTAACAGCAAAAACGCATACATAGTTAATACCTTCCAGAAAGATTAAACCCAGAACTAGCAGTTGTATTTGTTCCCAAGAGATCACCAGAGTCTATGTTTACATGCAACTTTGATTCATGTATAAGTTGACACCAAGGTTATTATAGCTTATATATCTACATACATGTCATTCTTGTGTGTCAGTTGTTATTAAAACATTTAAGCAATGGCCTACAGGCGCGTAGCCAGGATTGTAAAAGAGGAGGGGGGACAAACTTGAATCTCATCAAAGTAATGGCCGACATTTTTGAGATTCGTTTAAATGATGCAATGTTAGAGCAATTCAGATTATATTATCAAAGAAATGGCTGCAAAGCTACCGTAATTTTTTAGATTGGTTTAAAATGATGCAACTTTAGAGCAATTCAGAGCATATTATCAAAGACATTGCAGAGAGCTATCGTAATTATTTAGATTGGTTTTAAATGATGCAATTTTAGAGCAATTCAGAGCAAATTATCAAAGAAATGGAGTTTTTAGATTAGTTAAAAATTGTGCAAATTTAGAGCATTTTGGATCTCAAATGGGGGGGGGGGGGACTGACCCGCAAGACCCCCCCCACTCCTGGCTACGCGCCTGATGTCCTATTCAAGACTTGTATAATCCGGCTTTTTTAATTAGTTTTCATCATTCATTCTCACCCTTGCTTTCTAAAAAGCATTTTGATTTCTAGTAAGCATTTGTAGATGTGTCACTGCTCGTTATGCGCTAGCTTTTTAGGTAGGCTAAATACATCACTTATTGTCTTCTTTATGGATTTCTAAAATCTGAGCACCGACGCAATTTTCATATCTGAACATTTTTTGAGAATGATATTATCGAAAAATATCAGAAAAAGTACAATTGGTAACTTTACTCGGTCTGAAATTCCCAATACCTCAAAAGCTCTTGAAGAGGTTTTTATACACAAATGAAGCGAAAGGAAGAAGCTCTGTTTGTTTTTTTATTCTTTGACGTGACCCATTGTTATTACTTTGTTTTTCATGTTAGAAGTTGTCGGACTCTTGTAGATTAGGGGCAGATAATGTGGTAGTAAACTTCCTCATTGTTGGATGTGTTAAACGATAAAGTAAAAAGTTAAACATGAATATGAAAATCAGCAATTTTCATGGGACAATTATTTTTTTAGAGAAATTAGTTTAACTAATATGGTCAAACAAGACCACTTGTCTTTAAGACAGATTTTTGATATGTACAGCTGGTCTAATCAGCATGTTCAACTGTATACAACAAACATATAGAACAAAGCGATCTCCTGACATGATCTTAGCATTGAAGAAGTTCACTTTTCATTCACATTAGATATACTTAAAGGCACATCTTGCTTAGCTCTGTCGGTGGTGGGAGGGGGGGGGGGGGTAATGCTTAAGACATCATTCTGATTAGGTACTCAGTATGTGCATACTTATTGGAAGGACATACTTATTTTGTACTTTCTTTCGTCATTTCTTTTTTTCTCATTCATGTGAAATCAACGTCTAATGCGTGTCTAGATGCTGGAGTTTGTGGACTTGTCTGATACATTCCTTGTTCAATAAGGTGATAGGACCAGATCGATAACCAACATGTCTGGGACACTGTTTCCGGGTCATTAACGTTACGCATATTGGTAATACAGTTTGTACTACGAAAAGTCTTCTTTTGGATTCTTGCTTTGAATTGATCTGAACCGACTTTAATGCACTCTCCGTTAATTTTCCGTCATGTATTTATCTTCGTACTGTCTTTTTACCCATCAATCAGTTGTCTATCTGTTGAAATATTGTTAAAAATGAAGAAGGTTTGTCATAACTAAGTGATATTTAAAGTACGCCTGTTCCTGGTCTAAACTTTTATCCTAATGACATGATAATATTTACATTGTAAACCTTTTTACACTGACAGACTCAATTAAGTCATACTCGTACATCATCAGTTACTTGAGATGTATACAAAAGACCTTGCCTATTAAACGATTCGCCTTAACAATGTTAAAATACCTTTAACGATTTTAACAGTACCTCATTTACACTTGGGTTGAGTATGGAAGTGTTTATAAACTTTCTTAATAAACGACATGCACTAATGAACATGGGAATGGAGAATCTCTATTTCTCTAATGCATGCAGATGACCACGACCTCGCACAGTTAAAAATGAGTGTATATTTCCTACCATTTTTTAACTAAGAAATACAAGAAAGTTAGGAAATTTAGCAACATCATATCTATTTTGCTGAACTTTCAAGTAAAAGGGACTAACTTAACACATAAACAGGGCATAGGTTCAATCCTCATTTTTCTATTAAAAACTTTGAATTAAATTATATAATCATATTTCAAAGACAAATCTAGAAATAAATTTTGCAATAATTCTTACAAATACTGTTCAGATGCCTTTTAAAACGAATATTGATATCGTGCGAAAGGTCGTGGCCTCCTTATCTAGGTATTAGAACAATATTATCCGATGTCTTGTGTTGGTGATATCTTTTGCAGCTTCTTAATCCGACTAGGTTTCTAGAAAATGTTTCTTTTAAAATATATTGATTTCAAAGCGTGTTGCCATTTTACAAAGCTTAGCAATGCAGTAGATAAATTGTTCTGTCGCCAGGTCTTATTGACCCTAAACTTCTAACTGTCTTGAACACACAAATTAAATAAGATACCACATGTCTTTGCATTTTATAGCAGTCGAAGTATACTTTAAAGAATGGAGTTATAGGACCTCTGGATATTAACACTGCAAAAAAGCTTATCCAAATCATCTTCTACCTAGTAGCATTTTAACTGACCTGACTTCATGAAAATATTATTTGTTCCATTTGCTTTGCGGAATTTTTGTTCTCCCTTTTTTGTTTATAAAATTATAAAGTTATTTGAGATAAAAATAAGCTTCTAATAAGTTTCAGTAGTAGATTAAGTCTTTATAAATGCGTGAGTAGTTTCTATACCCTCTATCTTTCTTTTCAATATTTACCCTGTCTTGTCACGTTTCCCTTCCTCGTTAATTTTATTCCACTCGAATTAAAACTGAATTTGTAATTTGTTTTTATTTATTGCGTTCCATGTTTCGCTTCATGGAGTTTTTACCAAACTATGTGATAAGATGAATCCACGATTAAGATTTCTGTCGATGCTTGCCATTTTATATTATTGCACCAAGTTTGTTATTTATGCAGACTCGGAGATCAAGGACTTCCTTCATATCCTATGTGCAATAGCTTGTTTTAGCCGTTACACCCAGGGACTTATTGTCTTTGAAAATTCGCCTTATGAATGATACATTTTTGAGCCAACATGTGTGATCAATAACTGCTATTTTACTTACTAATCTTAATGTGGGTTTAATTACGTACCGGCTACTTGATTGTTACACCAACTAAGCACATATACAAAATGACCCTCTTTTCAGAAACATATGTCAACTTTGATATTGACATTAATTGATAACTTAAGAATAGATTCACGTGGTAAATTAATTGATTAGTTGATGATTGAGAAATCCATTAATTAGCCTGAACGTTAGGTTTTTTTTCTGTTATTAAGAAGAGAGGTTCTCCCTATAGGCAAAATTAAACTTTTCAATATGGCTTCTTTGTGTTATGTGATATACTTACAAGACATCGTTTGTATCGCAACCGTATCTCTAGTATTTAAAACAATAGACAGTCTTCCAAGATCGGACAATGGTCTCTATTTTGGAGACGGATAACCAAATGTGTTATGACACAAGTGTATAAAGAAGTCAATAACACAAGACCAGTCATCGTAGTTTGCTGTATCAAGTCTTAAGCCGAGTTGATAGCAGACACACGAAACAAACTTACAGAATGACACAATAATTGATCTATTGTTTCAGGTTCAAAGTTCAATTGTGAGAAGTGGTTTATTTTTCGTCTCGTCTGTCCGTGTGTCTGTTTACACGATAACTTAAAACAGTGCTTGGCTCTTTTTCATTTACAGTAAGATGGTATAGAACGAGTAAATAATCTTTGCTGGATAAATATTAAAATAAAAATGGATAGATAATTGTAAAAAATTAATCGAGTATGCGCCCTTATTGATTTTTTGCAATATGTTCTTTGTAAATTTGGCAAACATGCCGTGGTCACATCTTTAGAGTTAAGTAGCTAAAATCTTACACATATCCTCTTCTGGTGACTTTATAAAACTTATTTTCTCAACTTTTTGCAAAGTATTTTTTGACAGAGCCAGTGCCTTTAAAATTGTTGCTATATCTTCTTTGGGATTTTGGGAAATACGTTGTGGTGACATTGTCAAAGGTAGAAATCCGAAATCATACACAGATGTTTCGTTTCATTAGTTGTTTCCCGAAAGAAGTTATCTTACTTGTTGATAAAATAACATTTTAGACAGATTTAAGTCACTTTATGATTATCATGTATGTCCTTTACGCAGTTGACCCATCGTTGGAAGTAGGACCCTGAAATATTGCCCATAAGCTCTTCAAGTGACCTTCTTAATATGTCTTTCTCAATGATTTTGAAAAATCTATTTCAACAGAGTTATGGCCATTGGGTTTGTTAGTAAGAGACCACTGACTTTTAACTACTGTATCGTGTTCTGAGCTATGGCACATCCAGGATCCGTTCTGCATTGTCGAATGCTTTTCATTTTTGAAAAGATTTATCTACGGTTTTGGTTTCCTTTATTTTTTTTAAGTACGGGGTGTTATGAATTGAATTTGTTTTAAATTCATTACCAAAAGCACTTTTTCTAGAGACACCATTTCAAAAGGTCCGTACTTTTTTTTAATTTTCAAAATTTGACTCTGTTGACTAGAGATACTAATCTAGTAATTCATGTTGTATTTGAAATTGACAAAATAACTGTCTTTGAAAATGGTTTTCGTACTGTTAGGGGTACTCATTGTTCCTACTTGGTTATTCAACTTATGTTGATGATTGATTAAATGGTTGATTGATTGGTTAATTGATTGATTGATTGATGATTGGTTGCTTGATTAATTGACGTATTCTTTATATATATATTGTTCTATGTATTTGTTTATTTAGCTAGACCGGTTGCCAGTATATTTATATTGTATTTAGCAGACCTTCAAATTGATATTGTCTTCATATTGCACATAACTATGAGTACTTACAATTTACTATAAACCCAAACTGAACAATTTTTAAATTTCTAGAAAGTTGTTAAGCGACTTGTTTGATAGGTGCTTTAGCATAGCAATATTATAAATGCATTCACTGCCTTAAGTGTTTTACAAAGAAACAGGCGCGTAGCCAGGAATTCAAAAAAAATGGACAACATGATTGTTTTAATCAGTTAAAATGAGTTGGATCAAATCTATACCATTTGTATAGTAAAAGATGGCGGACATTTCATAATGTCCCACTTGGCTACACTCATGTTATATTATATACATATCTTGGTAAACATAGGGAATGTTTGCAAATGTATTTCCAATCAAAAGCATAAGGCTCTTGTTTGATTTAAGCTTAAAATAGCTCTCTCTCTCTCTCTCTCTCTCTCGTCAGGGAGGATACCACAAGATCCCGACACCAC
>JAUUEB010485514.1:0-10921 GCA_032362205.1 Clione limacina | reverse complement strand
ACAGTAGAATCAATTTTGAAAGCTAGACTTTTGCGCAGTTTGGGCGTTGACAATCAAATGTTTACATAATAAGGGAGAGCTCATAACAGAAATCAATATTAAGCGAAATAATTTATATATTTTTTTTTCATTTAAACTCATTTCGATCTAAACTTATGATAGTGAACAAAAAGACAGAGAGATAATAATATTTTCGTTTTTAAAATTAACATTTAGAAATACTTTTTTTTTCTTTGAAGTAACTTGGAAATTATAAAAGTGGGGTTTTGTGTCCTTCAAATTGTGTTTTCCTTAATAATATCAAGACGGTCTTCGAGTGTCTACTATTTTAAAAGAGACTTGAAAATCCTTTGACCTAGAAAATATTCGGTTAGTTATCCCTGATGTTTCAGACAAAAAAATATCTGGCTCCCGTAAACAAGGTCGTTCGACCTGACGCCGAACTAAGGTCGTCTGCTACTCTCCATCCACAAGGAATATATATATCAGCCGGCATGCGCACTCAAGGTCGTCTGAGAGCCCTGAAAAACGATTATTCGTCGCGCTGCCAAAATGAGAGACGGAAGAAGGTGGGTGGATTAAAAAAACACGAGCCAGAGCAAAAAACAGACTGTCTAGCTATTTCAAAGCCCATTACGAAACACGACATGCTTTTAATGGATTTTACTGAATTTATGTTAATTTTTCTGAGAAGCAGCGATGTCGGTGTTGTCTTCCATTTGCTGATGGGTACGAGACGTTGAACATCTTTCAACATTATATTAGATAAAATTTGAATATCTAAATGTGTTTTTAAATTTAAATCATCTCCCCTATTAATATCTTTCTCTTATTATCTTACATTGATAATAATCGCATATATATAGCGAGACTTGAAATAGCTTTCAGTGATTTCAAAACAGCCAGACAATCAAATAAAAACTATATTTATGCTTCTTTCTTTAATACAATTCACTCGAGACAGCAGCTTTGAGACACGAACAAGGGTGTTTGAGGGGGGAGACGGTGTCAATTCACGCGAGACGGTCTGCGCAGTGTTGCATGCTTTCCATGCAACGTTTTGCTTCATTTCTTTTTTTCAAGGACGTCTCGCATTTGGGTCACGCAAGCAAGGTCACTGAGAACCCGACTCGGCTCGTGACGCCAGCCACTCGGACCGATTTTCCCCTCTTGCGCTACCGTCGTCCCCTGCCGCTCCCAGACTGTCTCGTCATCGGTAAAAAGTAAAGAAGAAAAAGTTTTATGACGATGCGGGGACAAAAACATACGGGAGACGATATGGAGAGATGTCTGGATGCTGTGCATGCACATGCAGTTGCCCTCTTTTTTATCAGCTTAAAAGACAGGTTAATGACGTACCTTGTTCTTTGTCATTCCTGGTAGCAACTTTTTTACTATTTTAATTCGTCTTGAAAATGAATTCAAGATACGATTATAAGATAATATGTCTTAATAAAATGAGAAACGGAAATATAAATAAGTTAACAAAATATGAAAGATGTAAAGGAAATAAGAAAACAGTGATGATGAAACGAACAGGTAACACCGACTTCATCTAAATAGTTCAACCCAAACAGGCTTCTCCTTCACGATTATAAATGTCTTAGCTTTCTCATAATACCAGCCACGACAACAAAACTAGATTTTAAAATGATCGGAAATAAGACACATAATTAAAATATATATATATATATAAAAAGTAGAAAATAATACTGGTGACGAACGTCCATATTTCCTTTTAGAAGAGTAACAGAACCACCCTATCCTATGTCCTGTTACAAGAGTAACAAATGACATTATTTCCTGCTATATGGGTAACCAAACGATATTATTTCCTGTTAAAGGAGTAACAGTCATCATAGATAAAGAGCTTTGGGAAATTCCCTGCCTGAGAGTTCTTAAAAATCGCGAGTAAGGGGAAATAAAGCCAGACGAAATTGACATTTCGACGAATCGATTTTCCTCTCATCTGATCTCAAACCTATTTTTTCCCAATTTCATATTTTGCGGAGGACGAGTCAGCTTGACCAGCCACGCAAATAGATGAGTCTAGGCGGGATGAGGTAGTGAGCACCAGACAGGAAGGGAGTCCAAAGACCAGTCTGACCTAGTACTCTCGGTACATAAGCAGACATGTATAGATTAAAGAAATGACTGTGACAGAAAAAGTTGACTATCTTGTTGACTTAGTCTACTTATTTCTGTATTTAAATAACGGAGGGCGACTGAGAAATTGGCGAGACAGGAATGGTAAGAAAACCACGTGTCGCACAGTGCCACCGAGGAGGTCAAGAGGGGCAAAAGTTGGTACTAGTAGACGAGTCGAGCCACGAGAGAGATACACTATCTTGTGAGTCGATAAATAATAAGCTTAAGTCTCTCGCCAGAAGGAAATTAATTGACGGACGGACACATATCATATAATGTATAACTATAATTATCTGTTTGCTGACATATAGAAATGATATGATGTGGATGGAACTGGTTTAGACATTGATTTAATTAGGGTTTTTGTGCCAATAAATAATCGTAAATGTTTCTTTTTAAATTAAGACATTGGATCCAAATTGTCTTCTTTTATATATCAAATTAATTTTGCATGTATACTTGGTACTATTAACAAAGAAATAGATGGACACAATTACACACATTTTCTAAGTAAAGGCAGACCGGAAACGACAAAATTACAAGGCCAATGTGTATAAAGATATTCGTTGTAGTAAGGTTTAGGCCTGACATTGATACAACAATAGGAGCCTGTGAAAGACTACTTGCACTTTTCCTGGAGGACATTAGCCACAACTGCTATGAGAACGGGTCAATGTCCCCTAGCGGACACACGGTGGATGCTGCCGCACGCGAGGTCAATGCGCTCTCCCTCTGCTGGGAAGGTGCACGGGATTAGGAGTCATTCACCCTTTTTACGTTTTTCACGAATTTAATTCTAGCTTGAATCAATATCTGAAAGCTGAACTGCCCAGTACCATTAAATTCTGAATCTTCCACTTCGTTCCTGAATTTATATGTTTAAAAATAATATTCACATAGTTAAGATTCATAAGAACTATCACCATACCCTAATAAAAATCCAAAACAACAAGGTTTCCAAGAAACCCAATCTCATTTTCTGCATTTTTTCAAGGATACAATGGATGGCTGCAGTGGGCGACAAAGGTCAAGAAGTAAGTGAATTGACCGACCATGACCAGCGCAATGGACTATAGTAACATACATAACGTTTCTAAAACAATTCACGTGTCAATTTTATTTTTCAATTTCTTTTTATACAAATACAATACAGAGAATCTTTCTCAACAAATGAAATCTTTACAAAACTTTCTAATGATATGTATTACTATATTAATGAATTCAGTGTGCTACAATTACAATAATGATATAATCATGAAGGCGTTTCTCGTCCTATTTCAACATCAATCTCTTGTTACAGGCCGAATTTAAATACAACCGCCGTGCTGTCACTGTCATGATCAATCGATTATGTTCTCCGCTATTAAGGCTCCAAATTGCAACCGTAGCAAAATAACTCGCCCACTCGGGAAAAACTCGCCCACATTCAATTATGCAGAAGCACTGGTCACTTGTATTACGACACTAACTGCTATGTGTACGGTTGACCCCGCTCAGTCACAAGTCACACGCATGGAAGGACGTTATAAAAAAAGTAGCAAGGAAGGGGTGAGGGCACGTCAAACAGAAGGCAATGGAGTTCACTTAACCCTTGACCCATGTCCTCAGTGACCGAGTCATAGGAAAAACTCAAGGTCTTCAAGGTTAGCAAAACTGCAGCCGGTCTCTGCTTGCGCAGATAGATTTATCGCTACACTGCACATGCTGTGCATCTTGTCCTTACAGTAACAATTATCTTTGGATGGTAGACTTTTACGTCCTTCGTAACATAAAAAGGGTCAATGAAAGACGAGATAATATCAGAGCCCAACAAGTGCCGAACTAAAGGGAGGATGAAAATCGACACGTGGCCAGTTTGAAACCAAGATCCTCCCGCATGTTAGGCATGGGCGTTGCCTCAATACCACATTGAATTATGTTTCTCATAAAAGCTAGTGTAATTAACAAGTGTTTAGTGAAAGGCAAAGCAACAAACAACCCACATTGTTTTCATCAACAATAAAATGCAGCGTTCACTAAAAAAACAATTATCGAAATACTTAATCAAATACGAGATTATGGAACGATCGCTTGTCCTCTTTACCCTATCATTATCACCTCAAATAAGAGAAATGTGTCCCATTATTTTAGACAACTAAAGAATGATACATACAATGACAGTATAAGTGTCCGGTTATACTCGATACTGTGTCTGTAATCGTAGGTCACTATGATTGGTCACTTAACGTCCATTCTATGTAAGTCAATCCTTGTCCTTGTACTAGCTGCCCTATGTCCTTGTATCATGGGTCATAATCAGGTGAAACAGTTTCGTCCTCACCCATTTTGGACCAGAGAGATTAACTAACCCAACGAACCTTGAACTATTGTTCAGTTAAGTAAGTCGAACAAAGAAAGTCATTTGAGGTTATTACAAAAATAGACCACGAGTGTCTCTTACAGATTAAGTTCATAATAATCAATAAGAAAACCGATAATTCTCTAGAAACGCTGGGTGATGAAAAATCAAGACTTAATTTCACATATTGTCAGTCAGGTCATTGTTGTGAAATGTCAACTTGCTCTTCACCTAGTGACATGATACCCGATTTGTCGTTGAACCGCACCCTTGAGTATACTAGACCTGGATTGTCTGGATGTGGATGATTTATCAACAACGTTCTTTAGGATTTAAAGTTACTTGTCTGAGTTCGTTTTCGTAACCTCTTGGAAAACTGTAGGTGTGGCTATGGTATAGGGTGAAATTGATGTATCACCAATTAAAGTTCTCAATCTCACCTTTAAAACCTCAAAGAAATTAAAACAATGAAAGCTCATTACTATTTCTCTGACTGATTTTTAAGGTACATAAAAGACAAGTCGATATCACTACACTTACACCACGTCATATTCATTTTCTAAACTGCCACGTACAGTGCTCATGTTACAGAATGGGACACTACATTAGTATTTGTATCCACTATCCACCTCTATTATTCATGTATTTGTGGAGATTATCCATCGATGTGGAAATTGGCAAAAATTCCAGACGGGCCTGGGCATGGCATGTAAAGCTACGATCACTAGTGATAGTTTGCTACATTAGGTTTTTACCTTGATCTTTTGTCCGCCACCTCACCTCACCATGCCACCGTTGCTTGACCGATATGTGCGATGACCGAACTTTCTTTGATACTCAGTAAGTACAGCCAGAGAGTTAACTGGTTCAGCTTATCTAAGGTGTCTCTGACCTTGGGCTCACCCTATTGGTTGCGTTATCTCCGCTCGTCACAACACGGCCCCGACCCTCTTCTTCAGCTACTGGACATGTGAGCGAAGGTACCTAGGCTCGAATCCCAAGAGGGGCTTTTTGAGGGGGCATACATTTTCTCACCCTATAGACATAAAAATCTGATTGCACGCCTTGTATAATATTTCCCTAGAAGCTAAGAATGTACAGGTAAGTTCTTATTGGGGTAAAGACACAAACAATTTTTAATTCCTATTAAACAAATAACATATTCAAAATTAATCCTTAAATCAGACAGTAAACGAAACAAAGATACAATTTGAGAAAGAAAAAGTAGGTACAGAAAAGGGAGATACATTTAAAGTGAGTCAAATCTATCAAAAAATAATGTAAAAGATTCTTACCTGCATTGAATAAGACCAGCATTCTGAGAAACTCAAATTCTTTAACATCTACTGACATTTGTTGACATTTCTTAATGAAAGTTTGAACAGCCTCTACAGATTTCATTGTAGGTTCATCTTGTGATGGTGTGGCATCTGTATTACTAGAGTCTACGGGAATTATGGGTGTAACAGCAAACTGAAAGTTACTCTCAGCCATGTATAGAAGCATCAGACGACTCCAAGAGTTAAGAATTAATGTGACTTTGTCATTGTGGCTAAGAGATGCAAACTCAGGGATTGATTTAGCAAAGCGTACCATTTTCACAAGCCAGTCTGAAACACGGGCACTAACTGGAAACAGGTTTTTCTTGGCAAGAGTGACGCGTGTGTTGCTTGTTATTGGAGTACGAACAAAAGAGTCAGAAGCAGGTGAATCACAAGAACGGTCTGATGTACTTAAGCTTGGTGAGGAAGTGCTTAGACTACTTCTAGCAGGATATTGTTTTCCCACACTAAGCAAGTTTCTGAGTAAAGAGAATTCCTCACCATGCTGACCATCTCCTGGACTTGGTGGAAATGCATGCATGGATGAAGCGGACGGTGAAGACGACAACAAAAATTCTGATGATGATGCTTTCACTGTGTTGAACTTGGCAGGAAGAGATGAAGACAACAATCCTTTGGTGGAGGAGTCTTTGTTCGTAGAAGCTACATCCAAAAATGCGGAAACAGCTGTTCTTTTACGGCTACTACTACTAGATTTTTTACAACTAAGATCCATAGGTTCTGTTTGCATATCGACGACAGAGTCTTGAGATGCATGTGATTCATGAGATTGTGGCCTTGGACTGTAACTAAGAGAACTGTGGTGACTTGAGTGACTCGGGCAAGGACTTGATGCAGGGTGACGATAAAATGGATTGGGTAATGAATCTAAATCCATTGATCCAGCATTATTATTGGATGACGATGAAGGCTCTGATGATGATGTTGACGAGGATGATGATGTTGAATTTGCAAAATGTGAGTAGGCTGGAGGAATCTCTCCTCTGAGAACAGACTGAAGTGTTGTGGCATGACTAGAAATGTCAAGATTTGAACCTTGCTTTGGTCGTGATCTACCAGGATGCTCTGGTGTGGGTGTGCGGGAGGGAGTGTTTGCCTCGAATGGGTAGCAAGAATAATAGTCAGAGGATGATGGGAACACCCTTTGCATACTGGTTGGTGGGAACATTGCTGGGGACGGTACTCCGTACAGCAATTGAGATCTCTGCAACACCTCCATCAACTTAGGACAGATGCACTGATACTGAAAGAAGAAGAAAAAATCAAGTTGTAATGGTTTATAGGAGCTGAAAATATTTAACTTTAACAGTTACAAAAAAATATCACAAATTCAAAAATGTAATTGAATTCAAAATCTTTTTTTCATTTAAAAAATTAAGAATGTTTTGATTTTAACAAATTGATGACTAATACGTCACAATTTTTTTAAACTCTGTAAATCCTAATTATCTATGATGGTTTTAAAAAGTAAAAAATATTTAAAATTGATGTAGGTATGGGTGACAAAATTGCCATAAAAACCTTAATAATAATTTACATACAGATAATATATAAACATATAACATACAATTATATCATAATCATTATCTAAAATAAACCTCTTATATTTTTATCCAAACCTACTGCCAAATATATGCTATAAAAGCTTGTATATTATTATTTAAGAATACAGTATATCAAAAAGGTATTTTAAATATGTAATTAGCTACACGTGATAATAGTATATGTCAAGACTTGAAATGGTACCCCAATATATTTATGTATAATAACATTATTCTTAAAACTTAATAACAAAATTAGAAAGAGGTTTGACGGCTCATTAATAATAATTATTAATGTTCTTTAATAGTCAAACAAAAAGTAACTTACATTAAGAAAGTATAGAAGTCAATGTCCTTTAGTCGTTATTATTGCATATATAACTCAATATAACATGCGTATGTATCCACAAAGTAAATCCTTTATGAAAGTGATGAAAAATCTTTATAAGTTCATAGTTATATCCATTCCCTGATGAAAAATTAAACCACTGTGAGAAACCGTCTGTTTGCGTTTTACAAGAACTATAACCATAAAGTAGTACCACGACAGAAATATAAATAAGTCTTCTGACGTGCACTTGAGAAAATCCAATCGCGTGTGACTTCAAATCAGTCTCGCGATTAAAAGTACAACCCAAGAGCAAGCGACCAATCAGGTGTCACGAGACGAGCCCCTCTAGTCACGTAGAGCCAGTCGTTCTCACACATGAATGAGGCTTTCAGTCATGACGCAAAATGCTTTGAAGGAGAGGTTATTTTTATATTGAAGGAAAAGGGGGAAGTCGCTCGGTCGTTGGCTTCGTCTCTCGCTACCAACCCAGCCACGTGAATAACCCATTCCCACCTTTAGCCAAGGACACGACGAACGCGTCCGGAGTTTGTCGAACCTAGCGGGGTTCATGGGTCGATGAGGTTGACGTCTGCTCTCGGCGTTCTGGCCGCATTCCCCACGAGTCAAACATCTATTTTTAGACACCGGATAGCCCGCGGCCTTGTTAACAGTTTGGTGACCGAAGAGATCGCGAGGGTACCGAATGACTCCGCGAGTGGGCTTGAGCTTGGCCAATCATTGACCGAGGAGAGAAAGATGCCTCTTTGATATTGTTTGGAACAGCGCGAGCCCGCTTGCTTCGCGCACAGAAGTCTTTGGCCTCGAACACCTATTCTGTTATTGACTTGAGGTCACGCAGTATTACCAAATGACCTAGCAACCCAATTTGTGGGTCAAACCAGCTGACAACAACAGTTGGAAAAAGGGAGTGAAACACTCTTAAGTCATTGCGGCTTATCGCGATTGGATCTACTGAGCGGAAAAGCAATAAGACGTAGATTAAAAGGCTTTTGACCGATTTACAGCTGTCACATATCGAAGCTTATAAGGTCGTTTTATTCAAGTGGTCCTTTGTTTTAAATTACGTGTTTTTTTTATTCCATAAGTCTAAATCTCACGCTCCAAAATTACCTCAGTAGTGATTGGATATTAATAAGTAAATTTGGAACCAATATGAAAAAAACATTATCACTCATTTATTTTTAAAACATATTTGCGTCGTTATGGTGTCGCATTTGTTGGACGTAAGCTTGAATTGTTCGACTGCGGTGTGGTTAAATCAAGCTTTTTCCCTACCTTTTCATCATATTAAGTAATAGCAAAACCCGTTACCGTCTTGATCAAGACACAAAAAGTATTCTCACAAATTGACCCCATGCTATCATATGGCCTTTCTTAACAAACATTTGATGTTAATAGTTTTTTAAAGTACGACTGTGTGTTATTTTATACAACGCCCTTTGGATTATGCTTTGTGAACAGACATTCAACACATAAGTTTTAGAATCACGTAAAGTGACTAAGGCAATATTATTGTCTTAAAAAAATATCACCATCCCGTCCTGAAGTAGGATAGCGGCAATTTTTTAATAAGGGCAGAGATAAATAAATCTGACCATGTAAGCAACTCGAAAGTAATATTACTTTTCGTGATCTTGTGATCCCGATCAAGTTGACCTCGCCCTATAGCTGGGAGAAGGTACGGAAATAAACCTCACACGACATCCTTTCACGCACGTACATAAATAAGCATCTCGTCCGACGAGATTTTATTCCATAACATTGGTCAACAAGTCTAAACGTGATTACCCCATGAGTGACTCGTATTAGAACATACGTCATAAGACTTATCAGAGGGGTGACACTCCTAAAGCATGTCACATTCCTTCTTGTACCAGGCATACCTCGTCACGACCCTGTCCCTATTGCCTCACCATTTATGTACCGTATTGGTCCAATTAAACGACAGACAATTGGGCATGTTACGTCATTACGGTTATTTTTAGATTGTTTTTCATATTGGTTTTCGAAACCTTAAGTTCGCGTGTACTAACATTTTAAAGCACGAGAGTTAAACGAATTATTTTCATTCCCATAACAACCGTTCCCACATGTTAAATAGTTTCAAAACGTAACTTCCACCTCGTTTATTACATAATTTTGTCATTTAATAAATCTAAGAAAACATAATTGTAGTAAGTAACAAAGACAATTCATTAATTTTGTTAATTGCTACAAAGAGAATGTTAGATTATTGGCAAACACATACTCAACGTCACGTTTCTATAAATAGGATTAAGGGACTTTGTTCCTAACAAAAGTATCCTCCTGTTCTTTAACGTCACTTCTTCAAGGATATAAAAACGTAAGTTTCTTGCGTCATGATTGACAATAAGCAAACAATTGCTTAAACCGGGCGGTTAAATCTGACTACGGGAGTATTTTGCCCAAGGTCTACGCCCCTCTTTCTCTGATGGTATTTCAAGATGTGCAATGACGTCAATACAACCGAAGTCAGAGAATTTGTTGGGATGGCCCTGAATAAACGGGTATTTCAGGATTAAAGCTCAACATGACAAATCATGACCTCAAACATGCAGTAGCACCCCCAGGCCCCAGGAATATTAGGGCCCCACACATTGGCTTATTACTTATACTTACACATAATAAGTGAGAAAAACAAGTTAGTTCTATATAATACATTATTACTTAGGATTCACCCACCTGGACAAACAAATTAGTTAGTTATATATATAATTAAATAACTTTGTACAATTAAACATAAATAGCGAATATTATCATGTCTCAGACGTATTTTATGGCTTATTTCTCAATTCTGCATTTGATTAAAGCTATTTATAGCAATTTAATATGTGATAAGGTTTTAGTTTATGTCATAAGACCTGAAAATAATGTACATTCATGGTAAAAATAATGGCGTTACATCAGGAAAGTAAATTATTGTTAAGCATAATGACATGAACTTAAACCTAATCACAACCCTCACATGTACCTCTGTATACCACAGAACACATTTACATACATTGGTCCAGTTAGTTAATTGACACATAATTGAGCATTTTACATCATGCCATTGGTACCATGCAATTCAGACTAGGGGTTTGTTGTTGCTTAAGTATGAGAAATAAGCAAAGGTGGGGGGGGGGGGGATACTATTGTCAGCCAGCATCCATATTCTGCTGACAAATCAAAACTGAAA
>JAUUEB010485513.1:0-19070 GCA_032362205.1 Clione limacina | reverse complement strand
CTATATCGTTTGAGCTGGTTTGAGGGCTGGCTCGAACTAGTTATTTGACTATAGATTGATTTGACTTCATCACTAGTTTTTTGGATGCTGTTTCACCAGATTTTTTAAAGATTACCTTGCTGCATATTGAAAGTGATGTATACATAAAGCCAACTCAGTCTTAGAATATATAGTGCTGGAGTGGTCCCTGGTCAAAACTCTAATGTAGAGCTGTTGATTTAACCTTTTTGTGTTGTGAAGGTGGTGAACACTTTCAACCAACCAACCAACAAACTACAAGATAGCTTAACTTTTTTTTCTATCTTAGAAATTATTTTTATTACCCTAGAGTTTTCACATTTTCTTGTTGTTTTTGGTCGGTCAATTGTTATGTTTGCCTTTTTTTCAGATACCAAAAGCAGCTGAGAAAAGCAGTTCTTCAGTTGAAGCTCCCAAACAGAACCCACCAGTAAAAGCAGAAGTGAAAGTCCCAGCTCAACCAAAGCCTGCCCCAACAGCAGCTTCAAATGATCTGTTAGGCTTAGGTAGGTGGCTTCTTTTAATAGCTTGAATTGCCTACATAACTGGCACATTTATTTCTGATTTTTTTTATAAATGTATCTAAAAGAATATCAAAATAAATTCTTTTGAATGTTGTTTTTATTCAATTTCAGAAATGCGTATCATGTATATTCTAAGCAGCAGAGTTATTACAGCACTTTTCATAAAGTTTTATTTTGTACCTATTGATATGATGTTTACAGATTTTAGATGTGACACCTCCCTTCCAAAGCTTCCACTTTTGCTGCTTTTGATTCAGAGAAAAGGGCCTATTGAGGCATCCCCTTATTTTTCTCCGCCCTTTTTTCCATAAGAATAGGTTTTATAGTAAAAACTTTCACTTGTAAGCATCCGTTTTGCTTCTATGTTAATTATGTGCAAATTGATATTTTAACTTTAAGTAAGAGGCTTTTTCTTCAAACCATATTTTTGAGGCACACTAAAACTGCTAAAACTTTGATATTTTTTAAACAATTCTTTTCATTTTTACAACTAAATCTTCTTTAATGTATAAAGCATTTTACAATTTCTCTTATAAACTTATTTTCAAGTATCATATCATAGTACCATTGGCACCATAGGCTTTGAGCGCTTGGCCTCATAAGTATTTAGTGACATGTATGAAGTTTATAACTTTGTTGAGATGTAGAGAACTCGTATAGGTTTCTGTGCATTCTAACAATACATAAAATATTTTGATTGGAGGTGTCACATATCATGAAAAATGAAGTCAAAATAGTTGAAAATTTCAGCATAAATCAAGCCTAGAACAAAAAATTCTAAACTTCCCTAAAAGTGACCTGGTAATTGTGCTGCTATGATTATATTACTGCTATTGTATCCCTATCTTTATCACCAGTATTTAGTACCCCCACTGCTTTAAAACCCATTGTGTCTGAGTCATTGTTTCATCTGAGATTACCATCTTGTTATTTGGAAACAATGTCACAGTGTCTTTGGGTTTAACAATGTACAAACTGTCCCAACAGTTCCTCCCTATTGACTTTTGCACATTTACTTGATGTTAACAATGTGAGATTTTGAATATTATTCCTGAAAACTAGAATTCATAGGATGTAGTTTGTCTTTACAAAAACGACTTGTTCTTGATGACTGTCAGTGCTCTCCATTTTTAATACACCTTACTTCGTCCAATGAATTCTTTTTTCGGAAAAATTATTTAAAGAATCTTGCATTGTTTATACAAAGTATATGTACAAAACTCAATATGGAGGACATTTTGGGACAGTCAGTACGCTTTATTGTGTATTGTCCCGAGACCTGTAAGTGTTCAGTCAATAATTCAACCAATTTGTAAAGATTTTGACTTTGTTTGAATTCAAGACATTTTTCTTTACTTGACAATATAAAAGCCAAAAAAATCTGAGGCAATATTTTTGAAGTCCACTCACAGGTCTGTCCCATATATTAGCTTTGATTTTAGTTTGTTGTGTATATAACTAAATAAGCCAGAGTTTATCAACATGATACTTTTATCCTCCTTAAAGAATTTTTGCTCTTTGGTTAATTACTTATAATGGTTAAATTATAACAAATAAGATGTCCTGTAGTTTTTTTGAATTTTGAGCAACACCCTTTTGTGCCATGTTGCTTAAAAAAACTTGATATCAAATGTTTGATAGCCTGATCATTTGTATACCAAGCTGTTTAACAAGAATTGTTGATAGTGGTGGAGAGATATTCTTATGTAGAAATATTTTTCAAAATAAGACTTTGTATATTGTCTGAACAGGATGCAACATATTGTTGATTTTTTTAATTCACATCTTTTTCTTTTTAATGTATTGGTGTGTTATTTTCTTATGTATATTCATATTTGATTTGTCACCCTCTCGGGTTTTTTCTTCTTGTCCATAGATTTAGGTGTATCACAGCAAACAAATATACTGCGTGAGTGATCCCCCCTGCTTTTGTACTTTTTCCTGTGTTACTTTACTTTGTGGAACGGTTTTTCTTATAATTTCATGCTTAAACCCCTTTATTTTAATTTATTTTCTTTTCTTTGTTAGTTTTCATGTCTCCTGTGTCCTTGGACAATAATTTTCCTCAAACTAACTGGGCTTACTATTAATTTGATAATAATTGCTATACTCCTTGTACTTGTAATGATCGTTAATCTTATGCCTGTATAATATCTGTAATATCTTTCTCTCCTATTATTTTAATCACTTTTGGTGACGGTTATTTTCTATCTTAACATTTCTAAAGATTTCCAAATGGTTTGCTTTCTGTGCATCAAAACGTTTTTTGTTTTCAGCATCTTGCACAGAATAACCTCCAAGCATTTATGTGACATTGAACAGTGCAGTGTATCCCAGATTTGTCTTGTTAACACAACCAAAATATATTTTTCATTGTTTCGAAAGTACAGACATTAATTCAAGTTTGTGCATTTTTTAACCTGCAAAGCTGACTGTTATTTCACTTATTCCAAATATTTGAACACTTTAAAATTAATACTATTGAAAAGATATATATATATTGGATGCGTTTGTTTTGTTACCAAAAAGACCTGAAGCTGGCAAACTTGAATTGATACAGGATTAAGATTCTCAGAAATAGTAGAAGAAATTAATCTGAATTTGGAACGCTCTCTCAAGGGCATTTGTTTGTGTGGTGCAAGTGTGCATGTGACACCGATGATTAAGTGTGAACCACTTTGTTTTTATTACAAGAAGCTGTGTACATTTTCCTTTTACTTTTAATTACTTGGAAACTGGGTTCACTTTTGAGAATAAAAATGGATATTGTTAAACAGTTTTTTTATTACTTTATTTTGGGGTATTTTTTACAAGAAATCATGCAATTTTCAAAAATAAATCCCTTTTGAATTGGTAGAGGTAAAAATCTAAAATTTTAAAAAATGTGACACATGTTAATAAATAAGAGAGATGTAAAGTAGGACATTATAATTTAAGGTCTGAAGGATTGCAAAGTGGCTTTGGGCAAAACAAAAACTACTATTACTATTATACTTTTAAAGATTTCAAAACTAAGACAACCCATTTTACACTGTTTGGGATTTGCAAAAATAAGTCCCTTGCATAATAAGCAAAAAAAAGTTTAAAGATTGGCATATTTTAAAAAAAAATCAAATGTTAAAGCAAAATGTACATTTTAAGCAAACATAGAAGTCATTAGCTCCCAGATGGTCATGAAGACTCTTGGAGAAAGTCACTTGATTATGTTGTAACATCTAATCTCTGCCTTACATGCAAAGAGGTCAAAGGTTTGAATCTCTGCGGCTTTGCATGTATGTTTGTATCTCGTTTGTCTCTACTGGTTTTTTCATTATGGTGGTGTCTTTGAAACTGGATCACCTTTATTATAATTTCAGAAAGGTACATAGGTATGTTTCAAAATATTTCGTTTTTTCTTTGGCACTTCAAAAGATAGGATCAGATAGCAAGCCTGCAAGAACCTCCCTGTTTGTCTGAACATGCTGGACCCGTTTTCCATTTAACTCTTTTAGAAATAACAACATTTAAATTATTACAAATGACTTCAACATAAAAAATAAACAACTTATATAAATCTTAAATTTTAAACTACTCCTGGGTTATGGTCAGACATGGGCACGAAGCCGCAACTCAAGAAGATGAAGCCTTTCAGTATTTCAGTATAACAAAGTGTTTTGTACCTTGCCTTGTAAACAGTGTCTAGTTAGCCTATTCACACTTTTGAATGGATTTAGAGTAAGAAAAACACCTTTTTTATTGAAAAAACATTCCAGGATTAATGGAAATATCACAAAGCCTCTCTTCCAAAAAAGGACGAAGCCGAAGCCAGTCTTTGAAATCAGGCCAAAGCCTTGGCTTCTAAACTGCAGCTCCGTACCCATGTCTGGTTATGGTTAAATGAGTGGAATAAATCCTAGAGTTAGGTCTAATTAATGAATATTTGTGCTAATGCAATTTGCAAAGAATTCTCATGTCTTGTTTTTATAACTCATATTTTCAGCATCTTCTCTAAAACATGCATTGAATGCCTAAACATGCAGAAAATGTATATGTTGTGTATGTTGAAAGCTTAGCTTGTCACCTCTTTTGCCATGACAAAGACTCTGAAATAAACTCTGTTGGACTTTTAGTTTTCTACTGTAAATTGCAAACTAACAGTGTACTTATATTTTTGTTTGCGTGGAAATTCTTTATTTGACCTCATGTGATGTGCATATCCTGTTAGAAGTTTTATGAGTTGGCTTTCAGATATTTAACTGCAATTTATCAGTGAATGATTAATGAATTAAGTAATGAGTAATTCCTTCATAATATTAATAGAATTCTGATAAAAATTGATTCTTTTTCTATGAGAAAAAGTGCCCATTGAATTGAATCAAATACTGTTGGACTGTGATGGAATTCAAGTCAGCTTTGTCCTCACCCTTGATAATAGCTTGTATAACTCTGAACTGGTGTAGAAATACTGAAGTTAGCTCTTAACTCTGTACACTTTTGGTTTAACTTATTACATGTCATAGGCATCTAATGAAAGAGAATAGGCAACTTCTTGTTAGACAATCAATCCTTATCACTCTCACTGCATTCAGGACCAAATCAGCATCCATTGAGAAGTTTGCAATGTGTGTTTATTTATTTCTGATGTAAAAATGACATGGCTGAAATTTACATAGGCCGCAATCAACGATAAAAAACAAAAGATCCTCCTTAAAAAAAATTATTATAGCATATTTCATTGGAGTTGAGTCTAGCTCTTTGCCTTCAATATTTCAGCTGCTGCTTGGTTATATTTGGAAATCTTTGCACTTTGGTATGGTTTACCCTAGATATTAACATATTTCTATTTTCTTGAAATACTTGTTGAAATATGTTCTTTGTCATAATAAAATGACAGCAAGAATCCAGCTAAAATCGTATTTATCGTATGGAAGCATAAAAAATTTCCATAATATGGGACAGTGCAATAGGTCAAATTGAACATAATGTTCTAAAAGACACTCACAACTAATATTTAATATAGACGAACATTTTAAGGATATTTGAAATGTTGGATAAAATATAAACCGGTATATAAATGTTGGCCCTTTTTTAACAAAACCTTTTGACACAATTCACTATGAGTGTTAGGCGGCCCATAACAATAATAAAGATTAGTGACTCTTTTTTAAGTTTGAGAGGGTGTCTACTTTAATGAATTGATTGTTGTGGTGAACGGTAGGCACTTTGTCATGCTTGAACTTTAATGCAAAATTATAATTTTTTATATTGTCTTATTACAAAAAAAAAGTTCAAAACAATTTCCTTTTAATGTTTTATATTGAAAACCTTCCTTTTTAGTCTGTAGAGAAATTGCTTTAGCAAAATACTCATTTCTTAACCTTATTTTATTTGTGCCAATATCCTTTTTTAAAGTTACAAAATCCCTAACCAACTTATACTATAGGTATAAATAAGTCGACAGTTACATGCAGTTTAACTACCAACTACCATATTTTTAAATTCTATTACCTTTTCACAGCCTTAGAAATATTGACCTACTGAAATATCATGGCATCTAGCTGATATTGCCCTCACCCTATTTTTCTCTTGACAGTGACCTCTACACTGTTTTTTTCCCTTTCAAACTAGTGTCATGCAAGTATCATGATGACCTATAAACCTCTCTCATACAGAGTTTTAACTTTTAGAAAACAAAATCCATGATTTATCAATATTTTATTCTTGTGTAAAAACAATAGTTTCAGCTTCCTCTCAATTAAAAAGATCTGCCTATTAAGAGATTAAAAGTGACATATCAAATTGATGTTAAATACAGTTTTTTGTTCCCTTAACCTAACAAAAATCAAATAAATCGATTTATTTGATTTAAAATCGCCAACGTTGCTGTCATGTAGTATAAGAGTCTATTAACTAAGTTATATTTTAATTTGGTGCTTTCAGCGTTTAAAATCTAGTGATCTGTGATAGTTTAATGATGTATGTTATAAAGAAAGAAATATAATAGATGGCTTTTAGCTTATTTATGGCCCAATCCTTTAAGTAACGATAGAAGCATGACATTTTGCACTGATCTTCTTTGTGGAATCATATTTGAAGAAACATTGAATAGGCCAATAAAGCTTCCTTTTTATGGTATAAAATTTCGGATGTTTCCAGAACCTTTTGAAGTTGCTTGAATATTAAAAGGCTTGAAAAAACTAAGTGTGTAAATTTATTTGACCTGTGACCTTAAGTATTCAAGAAATTGCGGTCAAATGATCAACAAGTGCTCCTTCACCAACAGCACACAATGGAAACCCTAAATATCCTGATTCTTTACGAAGCAAACATGCAGTAGTCAAAATAAAAAAAGGTTATGAATTTCTCTGCCATGTTGACCATTCACTTAACTGAATTTGTTTGGTTTCTTCAATTTGACAGAGGCTGCTGCACCACCTACCTCAGGGGGAAATGAATTATTGGATCTGTTTGGTGGTCCCCAGACAGCAAACGCAGTGAGCAACCCTACAGGACAAACATCAGCAGTTAGTGATTTGATGGTAGGATCCATTATGTTTTGCTCTATATGTATTCTTTATAGCTGCAACTTTTTACCTAAATTAGAGATATTTTTTTAATTGTCAAATCTTACTGATATCTCTGATTATGTAGATGCCACAATGCAGAATTGTATCAAAATGTCCAAATGCAGGGTTAAAAGAACTGTTATTCTTGTCCTTTAAGCCCACTACTGTGCAGGTAGTACAGGCCACCCAAATTGTTCTTTCCCTCTTTCCAGTAGTCTATGTTTTCCCATCTTGTGTCTGCCTCCATCTCTCACCCTCAAGTATGTGTTATAAATATGATTTGTGTTCTGAGAGATTATGTTATATTTTATAAATGTTTTTTTCACTTTTAGAATGGAGGATCCTCTGAAACAAATCTGTTTGGAAATGACTCACAGGCTGGAGGTGGCGGAGAGGAGAAGAAATCTGCCAAAGATTCAATCCTAGCTTTATATGGCAGTAGTGGAGGTGGTAGTGGTGGTGTCACACAGCCACAGATGTATGGTGTACCAGGTCAGTGACATCTTTTTGTTTTATCATCACCACTTAAAACTACACAATTTGCTTGTCTCTGGCTTATCTTTTGAGAAAAAGAGAAAGATAAGAGATATCCAGTTATAGGATTATTTTTATTGGTAACAGGATGCTAAGGACAAAAAAGGAAGAAACATGCAATAATATTAATTTTGTTATGTTTTCAGTGTTGCTGCAATATTTGTTTGGAGGGTCATCAAGATAAGAGTAATAAGTCCTGATGTTGGGTGCTATTTAAGAGTCATGCTTTTTCCTTTCTATTCTATTTTTCATATGCCACTCTTTTCATGGGCAATATGGCCCTCTTCAGATACATCAGGATTTGAGTAGCTACCCTATATTATTCATGTTTTGTAACACAGATATATATTAAGCAGAAGTTACTTAAAGACTAGGCTGTGAATAAGTTTCTAAATGTTGAAAATGTCCACAATTACTTGTTTAATCATAGAAATAAAAGTGTTTCTCTGGATGATTTCATGTGCACATTATGTGATGTTCTGCACAGCACATAAACTCTGACCTGTGACAATGTAATGACAATAGGTTAAAGGTCAACGAGCTATAACACCATAAAATACCTGCCAAGACAGCTGCTAAATTGAATATTGATTTGGCAGGGATTTTTCACTGTTGAAAAATTATATCTCTAAGCTATGAAACTCTTTATGGTTCAAAGTCAATTAGAATTTCTTAAACTGAGTGTGATTTGAAAGTCTTGATAACTAATTCATGTTTATTGATTAAAAATGTTCCTATCACACTCAATCATGAGCCATGAATGACATCTGAAACCTTGTGAGGGCTGTTGATATGAACAGGTGAACCTACTACAGACATACTGAAGAATGCAAGACAGCTGCTTACTATGTGCTCTAGTTCTGGTTTTTATGATATCTTAAACTGTTAGGTGCATATCTCATGTGCCTAAGCTTAGATTTGAAAAGTGTTTGTAAATTTCCTCATTACCCCATGGAAAAAATATTGTTTCTTGTTCATAATCAGTGATAAGACTTTGTTCAGTTTATTATTAGTTACTGCACCATTTTTTAACTTTTTAATAGTGTGGTTGTCTAGCTTTCAAAAAAGCAACAAACAGCATAAATGTATAAAGTGTATCTGCAAGTCAATTAAAAGAGACAATTTTGTTTGTATTTTGTTATTCTATAGTTTATGATGGGTTTCAAGGATTTCAAGGTGAGATTATTTGGCAAATATTAACAGCTGAATGCTTTAAGCTTACCAATGATAAAAATATACTTCTGCTTGACAAATTAATGCTTTGCAATGTATCATTTTGAGGTATTGCTAAGAAAACAAATTAGTATAATCACATTATAATTCATCGGAGCTGATGGTCCATGTTTCTGGTTTTCCTAACCAACAATGAAATCACCTGTTATATATTTTTATCGCTTATAACAAAACCATAGATTTTTCAAAATTGTATGATTTGGCAAAAATAATATATTTGTATTTGTTAATTAGCTAGGTAATTAGCTAACTGTAATCTACATCTTTTTGAATAAGAAGTTCTAAATAACAACCTCTTGACAATTTCCAAGCTTTTGAACTTTGTGTGCTAGAAGTATGCTTAACAATTGTACCCTTTTCTGCTGTATGGAGTTTAATTGTCAGATATTTGAGTGTCGGGATAACCAAGGCCTGACTGTAGCTGGCTATCTTCTAAAACACAATTCAATGATATCCTCCTGGCATAGCTTCCTTCCTACTCAGTAAAAAATGAGCCAGATTTATGATTTGATGGGTTATGACTTAGATCTAGCTATGCTAGATGAAACATGAAGCTATATTGAAATTTTAATAAAAAATGGTTGGCAAATTCCTGTCTGATGTTGAAGAATCCATGTTTAAACTGGTCAGCGTGGCATACTGTGACTTGATGGAATATTCTAAAGGATTTTTGCACTCTATTGGAAAACTAAATAAGTTTTGACATAGGGTTCTGTGTGTAGTTTGTGCACAATATAAGATAATTTTAAATAATTTAAAGAAAAAAGAAGAAAGACCACATATCAACATTGTTTGAATGTCCCACTGTGGAACATTTTGAACGACTTACGTCACAAGGTAAATAGAGAAAAATACTTATGGGTAGAATGAAGCCATTGGAAATGGTCAATCTGTCAAGGTCATTGTATGATATTGAAACTTCTTGAACATCTTGCGTCTCAATGTGAATAGATGAAAATACTTTGACCTGGTAGGATAAATGTTCTTCTGCACCTTAATTATGTATTTAAAGCATAAACAATATATGTGACACCACTGCTTTTTTGACTTATAGTATTGATGTAGAAATTTAATCTTTTGAATTTAAATGTGTTTAAGATATGATAAAAAAAACTAGAAAAAATGTAATACTAAACAATCTGAGTAAGATATACTAAGCTTTATTCTTTATCTGTCTCTTGAACACACTATGTTCTGGTTTACTCATGATTTCTCTTCCTTTATTGCACCATTTCCTACCATTCAGCATCTATAGAGATGACTTTCGCACATTTTATTCAAGACTTCAGTGGGGAAAAGAATATTATACTGTAGGTTTGACTTATAATATGATTCTGATTGAACTGCTAGTTTTTCTTAACTATTTCAAATTTCACAAGGTATCAAACTTTTGAAAAAAAATTGTGTTCTAAAAAATCATAAAATTAGAATCTAACCCTGTCAAAAAGATGGAAATAGAATGGTACTTATTTTTACATCTGTTAATTCCCTTGATCTTTTGCACTGACATCTACAAATATACATTGAGAAAATTGATACCTACTTAATTAAGTTCACTCTTAACTGCTTACTGACCAATAGCAGTTTGTCAGAAGGCTGACAGAATTTTCAAAGATTGATCACACATCTTCATTATAAGAATGTTATTGATTTGTTTGAGTCAAGACTAATAAAAGACATACAATGTACTATGATGATTGTTACACAGTGTCTCTCATTTAATAATATAATTTGATTTACTGACACATTTCAGGTTGGCCTTTCTTCTTTAACAATTGTTATGTCCAATATGGTAACTCTTGATATCTTTTACAATTTTTTGTCTCATTTTTTGAAGCACATGCTATTTTAATATATTCTAATGTCCAAAGTTTCTAAGACTAAAATGTAACACACTATAAAGCTAAATAATTCGAAGACCCATATTTCAAAACCCCAATTCTTTGTTTAAAACCTAAGCCACAAATTTCATCATATCCATGTTTAATTTATACGGGTTGGGATTCATCCTCTTCAGAGTAGGGCCTGCTTGGCATGTCTCAATCTCCCAGGCCAGGCTTGGCGGTCACAAGGATTGATCGCAATCGTGCCCATCACCACCCGATCATTCCGCACACGCTCCTCCAAAGATTTCCAATAAATTCTCGTCTAAAAGCTACGCTTTTTACAATAAGAAACATGGAATGTCACTTGCAGCTTATCAACATGGTCTTCCAAAATTACTACACTGTCAACCTTTCAAAGCAGCACATTCTTTTGTTATAGAAGTATTTTCTATTGATGTCCATATTTTTATGGGACCCCAGGCAAAATCAATAATTGACGTTGTCCTTAAAACAAAAACAGCCAGCACATCTCAATCCATCAATGAAATCATGTAGGTTTTAAGGATTTAAGAGTTAACATGCATTTGTGACATTTCTGCTGGGGAAAGAATTTTACTTTTGAAGAAGGGGTGTGACTTAACCATGATGGCGTCTATGAGACAAGGATTTATAGTAATAGTTTATCATTAAGAGAATGGGGGTAATTTACATAGACAATGAGGGAAGCAAACCTATTGAACGATTACATATAATGCTCCTGTTTGGGGTAACAGTGATTAATGTGCTGTATAAAAATGACATACTCTTTGTGCGCAGTCACTCACATGCAATCAGTCTCCAATAATTGTGTAATCTGTTTTGCATGCTGTAAAGCTACATAATTCATTTCATAAGAAAAAAACACAGTCATTGGCACTTTTGATTTTGGATTATTGGGGTTCTATAGTATGTCAACTGTCAGTGCACAGAATAGGAAGTTGCACATAGATTTACCTTTTTTTTATAATCCAATATAAGACATGATATAAGTAATGCTGTTGTTTTACATTCCACTGTGCATATAATATGATGCAAATGAGCACAATGTTTATGTTTTATAGCTTTGATAGGCTTGATATGTTTTTGAACAAGAAGTCTCTGAGCTCTCGCCCTTTGACTCATTGCCATGATGGAATGATCCAAGTTTTTCTAAGTTAATGAAGATGACGTCAGTCCTTGATACATATTTAAACAATTGTGAACTCTCCCAAGTTCTTATAGTTGCCTAATTGGAAGTGCCAAGTTATTAAAAATACAGTGAGCAATTGTTAAACCGAAATCAACAATCCTCTAATTTAAATCTAGGCTTAGACATGGTTTGGGTTCTCAAAGATTTTATATAAAAAGAAGCTTAAAAAACAGGTCTTTCCTTTTTGCTAGGTTTATGGAGTTTTGTTGAAATGTTTTTGGTTAACTGCTATTTTATAGGACAAGGTTTTCGATGCTGAAAACAGACCTGATACTTTTAGGCTTGTATGAAAAATTTAAAGATAGTCCAGCACGTTATCCCTGGATTCACAGATTCCTACCTAATTGGTATTTAAAAGTCACAATTTTTTAATTTTTACACTTTTCTCTGGCAGAAACACATTTTCTAAATTTCTAGGGTCTCATAATGTAATTTTTAATAACAAATTAGTTTGTAATTTAAGTAATAGACCAGCTTTGGTCCTCAGACCATTTGCACTATTCCACGCCCTGATGTTTTATTTTGTAAGTATGAAAGTATGTAACTGTGATTGCTTTGATCGCTTTGTAAGATTACTTCTACTGCAGTGCCAGATCCCTTTCATGGCTTTGTGAGATTGTGATTTGCATCTTTTTTTATAAAACTTTTGACACTTTTGATTGACCCACCTTAAAGGGAAACACTGCGTTTGGAGGGTCCTCCCTCTCCTCTGTCCCTGGTGGCAATGAAGACTTTTACTGTGGCCGTTTGCGATCTTAAGCTCTAAAACTTTTGACATAACAATGTTAGTTGCCTTCGTTAGATTATGAAAAGTGAAAGATCAAACTTTTCATTTACAATCCAATCAACAAAATTGTTGCTCTGGCCTCAATCAAAACATTGAAGTTATGAAACAGTTTTTATCATCCAACAAATTCAAAACGCTTTGAACCTTTATTTGTATATGAATCAATCGACAAGACAAGATAGAAACTACAAGGGGTGTCCATTAGAAGATATACAGTTGAAAAAACTAATTTCTGATGTAGATTTCACCATTGATGAACTGATATTTGGGATGAATTAGTCAGATTTATCAGATTTTTGTACTGGGCCAAATAACAGAAAATTGACAATTACTACCTTTAATTTTTTGTTCTGTTAGTTGTTATCTATGAAGATTGCAAAAACATTTCGAAAAAATTGCTGTTAGTTTTTTTAAATGTATAATTAGTTATGCTCACCCCTGTATATCAATAAGAACAATTTTTTTTATTTCCAACATTAAGTCAACATTAGTCAACTTGTTAGTCTTTTGTTGGGAAGAAGTCTTATGTTTTTAACTTTTTGTGTGCAATCATTTCCTAGCATGATAAAGCACAAATGGACTTCTACCTAATCATCACAAGCTAATTAGTTTTCTAACTAGATTACAACTGTGGTATTTCATATTGATTGACCAATCACAGCTTCTTGAAGGCTAAAATGAAATCTTAAAATTAAACTATATTTCAAAATTTAAATTAAAGTCAATTTGTTTGCTTTCAATTTGTTCAAAATAATGTTTTGCACTCTGGTTATAATGAAAAAGAAACAGACATAAATAGAGAGTTATACTAGAGTATGGTGTATTAAAAATATATCTGTGTATATTATCGAAATCATAAAAAAAATATTGTTTAACAATTTCTTTATGATGATCATTTTTGGAATTATTTTTGCATAATAGTAATAGATGGAAATGTCTTGTGTTAAGCTTGACCAACTTTATCCTCCTCATCAGCAGCCCAAATGACTGGGAATACAGTTCCAGAGAATCCACCAGCACAGCAGCAAGTAAATGAGTCAGAGGACTTGATAAAAATGAATGGGTTTTCTCTCAATATAAAATCTGGAACTTTGCCATCATCAACTGTAAACGTACCTGCATCAAATTTTGCTCATATGGGCATGGTTAACCACGGTCAGCAAACTTGGGGACAACAACAAACCTCTATGGGTGGCCCTGGTCAGGTGAACAATGCTCCACAGCAGCAGGCACACCAGATGCATAATTTTCCCACCCAACAGATGCAGGTGTCACCATCAAGAGTAAATTCTCAGACAAATTCCAGGGCAACAAACAGCTCAGGACAACAGCAAGTACAATGGCAAGGGTCAGCACATCAACCTCAGAAAGCTGGGGGAGCACAGGGCAATCCTGCAACGTGGAATGGCTACGCTCAGATGCAGCCTGGGTTTTATGGTAACTGCAAGCTACACCAGACCAGCAGTTTTGGTCTATTTCTTTTCTTTGTTTATGCCTGAGGGAATGGATATTCTGTTTGCCTGGAGGAACTTGGTCTATGGAATTTATTTTGTATTCAATGTCATGTGGTACAAGGAGCTTGTTTTTCCCTATCCATTATTTTTCGCACAACTTTGAACTTTGATCAACCTATTGCTTGTGGTTGCCTTTTGTGTTTTTTCAGTGGAACAGACACATGGGGCTGTTCGTTTATCTGCTATCATACATTTTAGTATAACTTTAGTTTTGTCCTTTATCCTCTTTTGTTTATTTCATGTTTTTCTTGTTCTCAGTACTATCTTTCTGTTGCAACATAATAAGTCAAATAAATGTCAAGTTTCTTTTAAGTGATGGGTGTCTTCCCTTTGGTTTCTTACATAGATAAGCATGAAAATTACAAGATTAGTTTAAAACAAAGAAGGCTATTAGAAATGATCCGCTTCATCACAATTTTTAACATTTTATATTGTTTCTGAGATACAAAAGTACAAAGGCAGTTCTTAGCTGTTTTTATAATCTAATGTTTTTTTAATATAGATTTCAACTCAGCAATGGGGTTTCTGTTAAATCATAACAATATTTTCCAGATCTTACTTTTGCTCACTTCATTTTATTGATCCAGCTCATGATTGCATTTAATTTTTCACTGTAAATATAGTTAACTCTTTTCTTAGTTATCTAGCATGGATATTTCTTGATTTTTGCCAATCCACCTATTTTGTTCTTTATTTTATATTCCATACTTAGTACAAGTTTGAAAATTAGATTCACTATTTTTTCCGTTCAATGACTTTTTAATTTGTTAACTTACACCTTATTTCTTGAATAATATTCTGAACAAAACTTTTAAGTTGTCAGTGATTTTTCAACACAATTTTGTTAATCAGTAGCGTACATCAGGCAATGCTACATGAAAATCCTGAGTCATTGAAAATTGTCTCTTTTTATATCAGATCAGACAAAAAACGACTTAATATTGCCTTATTGTAAAATGTGTATCAAGTTGGAACCATAATTTAATGAGTATGTGAAACATCATAAAATATTAACAAAAGATAAGAGAAATACAGCTTTTCAATTCATTCACTCGACACTTTGAAAAATAGACACTTATCAAAGTGAGGGCTCTGAATAAAGAATGATTATCCTGTTGCATAATTTTCTTAACATTTTTTAAAAACCATTATTGATTATAGCTTTTTAAGTGTGGAAAACAGAGTAATATTGTTTTAAGGATATGAAAAATAATGAGAAATTAAGAAATGAGCTCTTGAAGCTGAAGATGCTAACCCTTTGCTATTGCGTCCAATAAGAGATTCAGAAATGTTCTAATAGCAGTGAGTTGTAATATTAATGCTAGTGATCATAACTGTGTTCCTTATCAATATTTTGTCAGTTAGTAAAAGCCATGGTATCCAAAAATAGTTGTCTTTGTGAAAAGTTGTACAATTAAAGAATAATTATTCATTTTCTTGACAACCTGTTTTTCTGTGTTTGGTTTTTTAGTTTGAGGTGATGGATCTTTATTGTTTTATCTGCATTATGTTTGGATTCTGAGCTATGGGCTTTCTTTTAGGGACATTAAAATATTAATTTATAAAATAAGTTTTTCTACATATTTCTTAAAGTTCTTTGTCTTGTAATAAATTCACATTTGTGTTTGTGAAATATTCAAACTGATGATAGTAAAATATTGTTGTTTATCAACGATTCTCCATTCCTTTACATGAAAACTCATACAAGCGTTTGTTTTATGTGATGAATTTAGTTTTGGATGAAGGTCAGAGTTGACAGTCACTATGTTGGTGCACGGTAACTCACTTGTATTGAAAAGGTGTGCATTGTGTCTATAAGCAACATGTTACAAGAGTACCTCAATTTCTTTTCATCACAGAAGACAACTATGTTAACTGCCGTCTCATTTTTGATATTCATTTCTATGCTTTTGGGTTTTTTTTAATGTCAATAACGGCCCATAACTTTTTTATGACAAGTCAATGTTTGTTTTACCAGGAGGAGTGTACATGCCCCAGGGACAAATGTATCAGCAGATGCCTCAGGGCATGCCAGGACAGCAGCAGGGCATGATGGCACAACAGCCAAACATGATGGCTCAGCAGCAAGGAATGATGGGACAGCAACAGCAAGGCATGATGGGACAGCAACAAGGTATGATGGGCCAACAGCCAAACATGATGCAACAACAGCAACCGGGCATGATGCCCCAGCAGCAAGGTATGATGGGAACACAACAAGGCATGATGAGACCACAGCAAGGCATGATGGGACAGCAAATGATGAATGGATCACAGGTTTGTATGCAAACACTTACTCAATAATCAAATCAATATTCTTCGAAAAATAAGCTTATTGACTAATCATGACTGAGTCAGATTTCCAAGAACGTGAGAATATACAGGGTTGTCGGAGTAATAACAGTTGTTAAACGCTTAGAATCCAGTGCTGTACATGAATTATTATGAATTAGATATAAACAATTTCTATCAAGTTTATATCAGAAAAGATAATCTTGAAGTAGATTCTGGCTTGATTCAATAATGATAAATTAGAAATGTTTTGGAAAAACAAGGTTTCAGGATTAACAGAGGTTGACTGTGATTTATATTGGCACTTTGTAATTATGTCGATATTGACTCAATGACAAATAACTCTTAAAGTTTTATTTAGGGTTTGTGTGTAAACAGAGGCTAATTGTCTTATTTTGTTGTCTTCTAGCCTAACATGTTCAATGGACATCAACAAATGATGGGATCAAACACACAACAACAACAGCAACAACAACAACAGATGTACACACCACAACAGATGCAACAGCTACAGTTCCAACAGGTATGTAACATTGAAGATGGTTTTGTCATACAAGTCCTAAAGGTTGACAAAAATTTTCCAATATAAATATCTACCAACCCTACCTATGCACTCCTGTAAAGGAACAGAAATGGCAATGCTAATTTAGTCTTCAAGCACATGCAAATGAGAAGAATTTTCTTTGGAAGAGAACCTTACTCTATAATCTCAGAATGATCTTGTTAGTCGTGTAAGCTTGGGAAGTCCATGAATTTTGTAGTGCTAGTGAGTCCTATGCTAATAATACCTTCCATGTGTTCACTTGGGTTTGATACAAGATGTAGTAAGAAAATAACTGTAGACCTTAACTTTGTTTTTTGTTGACTATGCACAGATGCAGCAGCAAATGACTTCAATGAAGTTGAACAACACACAGATGGGCACACAGCAGGCAATGCCTGGCGCCGCAAGCTCATGGGGAGCACCAAGCTCAGGTCACACGTTGTCCAACAATTTATGGCAATGATGAACATCTGTGTACTAATACTCTTGTCAGTCTTTATCTGTTGTTAGTTCTTTTAGACGTTGTTATTCGTACAATGATTCAATATGACCTCAGCTATATTTATCTACATATTATTTCTATGTACACAATGTTGTCGTGACTCTAGATGAGTTTCAGCTTTGACAAAAAAAATTGGTTTTTTATTAAACTTTACAATTTGCATAAGAGATCAAATAGTTAAATCTGTTGGATTTCTGAACACATGTATTCGTTCTTGAAATATTTCATTTACAAAATAAGATGTTCTGTTATTGCATTACTAAAATGATAGAGATATTCACAGGTGCTTAATTTATTGGATTTTGTCCTTGGTTCCCATTCTTAGTTAATTGAAAAAGGATTAAATTTTAGCCTATGTGAGTTGTTTCTTTTGCAGCTTAATAACAAATGTAGTTAAGGTAAATGAACAGAAGTGATTTTGGGGAGAGGCTTATTTTCAGCTTACTTCATTAGGTCAAGAATTGGAAAATATTTTTTTAAAGATAAGATCAGACATAACTGAAAAACCTGTAAAATGCACTTTTTTAGGACTGCTATGATTATATATAACATGTGTATAATAATAAGATGCATTTTTTGTAATTATAGTATTTTATAACCTCAAATATGTGTCCATCGAGCATTGGTGAATAAAGAAACCACATAGATCTTTCTTTAATGGTGAGCTTTTTACCAATGACATAACTCATGGGTAGAATTTACTAATATTGACCCATCATAACAAACAATCTAAGAGTAATATACCTTCTTTATGGTGTCAAACAAGGTATGAAGTTAAGTTTAGAAGGGGGGGATGAGTTTGCACCGCAAGAAGTACACATTTCATATGTCTGTCCTCATACACATGCTCTCCCAGGCATGTTTGTAAAGTCTATTTTTTAAACCAAGCCCTGTTTTCTCATATGCTTGTTAAATTATAGTCTATATTTTACCATCACCATATTTTTTTAAATAATAACTTTATGTAGCTTTTATTTTTGTTTTTTAATGCATGTGCATTTATAACAGTATCAACTTGCGCTGTGACGTGCAATTTTACCTCACAACAAAAGTTGATACTTTACTTAGATTCTAGTAACTTGACGCTGGTGTCTTGTATACAGAATACATGCAACATATCCAGTATCTATTTTTTTTTAGATTTTGAACTTCTGCCAGTTTGAACTCTTCTTTTGAAGTGCTTATTTTTCTTTCTTGTCATTCTGTATAAAGTCAATGATGTGTACAGTTTCACTCTCTTGCTTAAACATGGCATGATATGAAATCCAAATTAATCTCATTTTGCAAATGTCAATTCTTAGATTAGGAATTTATGGGTTACATTGAAAACTGTAGTAAAGCTTTTTGCACAAATTTATGATGATCAATCCTGGTTTTGTTTAATGTTTTTACTTGTGATACAATTTCCTATTGTTCCAATTTATGTGATCATCTTTATTGTTGTATACAGTTGTTTTATATTGAAGTCAATTTATCTTTACTGAAGACTTGGGTCGGGCGCGTAGCCGGGGGGGGGGGGGGAC